>JAOXJP010065779.1:0-15493 GCA_025762735.1 Platanus orientalis | reverse complement strand
GGATAGCATATTTAGGAAGAGGCGGTTTAGGAAACTAAGTGCTTGGAAACGTGTAGATAATAATAAGAATTGTTAAGGACATTAAGTAGGAGAGAAATTAGAGGATTAGGGATGTCATTTACAACATGAATCCCTGGAAGGCTCCTAATCCAGATGGTTTTCCCGCACTCGTTTATAAAAAATGTTAGGCCGCAATGTGGTAAGCTTTGTCTAGAATTTCTTTAAAAATAAGCACTTTCCCAAAAATTTAAATCATACTAATTTAGTGCTCATCCCGAAGAAAATTCAAAATGAATATCCATCGAATTTTAGGCCTATTGCATTGTGTAATGTACTATATAAGGTCATTTCTAAAATTGTAGCTAATAGAATAAAACTTATTATACATAGGCTTATTTCTCCAAATCAAAGTGTTTTTGTTGCAAGCAAACAAATAACAGATAATGTGATGATTGTCAAAGAACTATTTCACTCAATGGATAAAATGAGAGGAAGGGAATGTACCTTTGCTCTTAAGCTAGATATGTCTAAAGCTCATGATAGAATTGAGTGGAAGTTCCTTCAGTCTACACTATAAAACTTTGGGTTCAGCCAACTAGTAATTGAGATGATAATGGAGGGAATCACAACCACATCATTCTCTGTGTTAATTAATAGAGTTGTTGAGGGATTCATCAAGCCTACGAGAGGCATCAAACAGGGGATGTCCATTATCACCTTATCTATTCATATTGTTCGCAAATGTGCTAAACTGATCTCTAAAGAGGAGAGGGCCCAACAACTAAAAGGCATTTATATCAATAGGTATACTCCTTCAGTGACTCACCTAATGTTCATTGACGATCTACTTCTTTTCGGCAGAGCTAACCTATGAAAAGTAGTTTGGCTAGAAGATAAATTATGAAAAATCATCAATCTACTTCAGTCGAAATATGAAACAAGAGATGAAGGTGCAAATAATTTATGTATTGGAAGTCAATAAGATGGGGAATAAAGAAAAGTATCTGGCTGCAAATTTATTGTTGAACCAAAATAAAAGAAAATCAGCCATTAACCTCTGCTGGAAAATGCCAATTCCAAACTCTCAGGATGGAAAAGCATGGTTGCTTTCCCATGTTGAAAGACTAGTATTGATAAAATCTGTATTGACGACCATTCCAATATATTCAATGGCTACACATTTTTCAAAAAGAGATTTACAAAAAATTAAATGCCTCTTAAAGAGATTTTTAGTGGGGATTCAAGGAAGGAGAGAGTCATCTCTATTTAAAAGCCTTGAGACATTTTCAATTCAAAAATCCCAAAGGAGGTTTGGGATTCAATATGTAGTTAGTCAACAAGTCATTTTTCTCAAAAATTGGGTGTGGAAATTTCTTAAGTTCCCAGATGCAATCTAGGCCAAAGTGCTTCGTGCCAAATACCTAATGAACCAAAGTTTTTGGATAGGGCAATGTCCTAAATCAACTTCCAGAACATGGTTAGATATATTAAAATGCAGAGAGTTTCTCAAGAGTGGTATATACAGAATAATCAATTCGGGATTCAACATCCACATCTAGAATGACCCTTGGATTCCAAACTCTAAACTACTGTGTGAGATAGACTCCCTAGGCCAAAATACACCGAAAACTGTCAATGAGCTCATCGATCAAGAATCATATTCATCGAAAGAAGACATTATCCACTCCTTCTTTGATGGTGTGACAGCTACAACAATCTTTCACATTCATCTCTCCAAAGAAGATCACAACAAAGAATATGAGCTAATCTGGATAAAGACCCCCTCAAGTATTTTTTTCAACCAAATCTATGTACAAACTTCTTGTAGACTCCACAGGGTCCACTTCAGGGATACAGGATAAAAATCATAGGAAAATTTAGCTGACTTTCTAGAAGGAAAAAACGTCCAACCAAGGGTGCTTATTTTCCTATGGAGGTGTCTCAATGGTGCCTTGCCACTCAATTCAAAACTAGAAAAATTTGTTACTGAATGTGATACTATGTGCCCCATTTATGGCAAGAAGATCAAGACAAGAGACCATCTATTTTTTTTATTGTGAAGTGGCCAAAGTGGTTTGGTCCGGGTCTCCTTTGGGTCTTAGACTCAAAAGTTGTAATAAAACATGCAGAGAATGGATTGAAGCCTGGCTCTCCTCGCCAACAAACATAATGGTTTTCTTTCAAGGAGCTAGCAATAATGGTGTGGTGCATTTGGAAAGCAATGAATAAGTTTCTCTTTGAACATCAACCAATATTGGCCGTAAATATTCTAGAAAAAGCAAATCAAATGGCCATGGACTACAATCTAGAATTGTAATTATTCACTGAGCAGGAAAGTATAGTCCAGGCCTCTCAGCCGGTCCACCATTGGTCAACCCCTCCACCAGACACCCTAAAGACAAATGTGGATGGGACAGCAAGTCCAATCAATGTGCCTGCAGCCATTGTTCGAGATTCTAAAGGATTTTTCATTCAAAGGGAAATGGTAGATCTCAGCCCATGCAACCAGGAAGAGGCAAAGGCGTTGGCATTTCTTCTAGGTTTAAGATTCGTAGAAGATCTCCCTCCTACACCAATTTACATTGAAGGGGATAATAGCAAGATAGTACAACTACTCAATGACAAACATGCACACTACCCATGGAAGATCCAAAAGATCATTTCTGATTGTTGCCACTTGGCATACCAAATCTCCCAAGTCTCCATTTCGTATGTTCCAAGAGAATGCAACAAAGTTATCCACTTAATGGCGGCTATCACATTTAAGGAAAATCACTCTTCCAATTGGAATGGAACTCCTCTTCTTCAACGTTTTCTTCCATCATTGCTATGGATATTTGTAATGAGGTTACTTATGATGAATGAATTCTTTACCAAAAAAAAAAAAAAGGTTTGGAAGTGATTCTAATAGGAGAGAAATTTTGAGGGAGAGAGATTATAGGAGAGAGATATGTGGTGTACTGGTGTTTTAGAAAAAAATAAAGAACAAAAAATTAGAGTGTCCAAGTGGATGAGAGAGAAAAGGGGCATGAGGCTACTGTGTGTGTGTGTGTGTGTGTGTGTATATATGATTAGCATGATTTCCTAATGACACCAACCCAATAATCAAATTTTTAATATTCCGTAAGGGATTGAAACATAATACCAAGGTAAACCATGCATCAGCTGCAGGTTAAAAGTCAAAAAATTTGTTGGAGTCATATAATATGTCCTCTTCCTCTTATAAAGAGACCATAGATTCACAATTCCCAATTAGAAGATGGCTTTTACTAATAAATAAATCTTTTGACCAAAGAAAAAAAAAACCTTTTTTTTCTTCAAATGGCGAAGATTACTGATAGGGGGTGGCAATGGTTGATTGGGTTGACGTTGCCTGAATTGATTCCTACAAAAACTGGATTAATGCGTCTTCTACTCTCCGAACCGTTGCTGCTAGGTCTGTTTGGAAGCACCTAACCGAATGTAGGGTACCAGATTAAAATACCAACCAATCCCATCCATCATCCTATGGAAGGCGATCAACTGCTTCTTTGGGTGTATTGATATCAATCTATATATACTAAAGCAAGGGGTTGCTGAGTTGGACAACCCATACGAATTTTATTGTGTTATTTTGACATTTTTAAAAAGTGACACATGGACAAGCCCAAATTTCCTCAATGCCTCCACCCTTCTTCCCTCCTTTTTCTTTTCCTCCTCTCTCCTAGGTTTTCTCAACCAAAATCATATCCGTTAGTTTCTAAAACTGTTTTCCCATTCTCCTAAATATTCTTTTCCTCTCTCTACGTATCCCTCTCCAACTCATTCTCTCTCTCTCTTCTTCTTTTTTTTTAATACTCCTTTATCCCACGTTTCCCTCTTCCATGGGGCAGATACCCATCCCTGCACGGGTCATCCACTAGTATATAAACATATCAGATGGTTACCCTGGTCAAACTATGAACCGAACAAGAAACATTCACCTGGTTTGCTATGTTGGGGCCAACTCAACCCCAACCTGAAAGGTGGTCTCATGGCAACTTTTATTTTTAAATCTCAATTAAAGAGGTTTATGAATGTTGAATTTGCTATGCTTAATTTTCTTTTTTTAATTATTATTAAACAAGATATACCTCATCCAAAGCAAGAGTTATATATACCACCAGAGGAGGAGGGAATAAAGATGCCAAGTTTTGTATATGGTCAAACAAATCTGAGCGAACCAAAATTTGGGTTCATAAGTTAGGTTGGGGTTGAGCAGAATCAAGTTGCACCCCTCAGGAAGAAAATTGACCCACAAAAGAAAAGCAAGAGCTAACTAGAGTATTTTTTCCAAACAGTAAAAGTGACCCACCAATTGCAATGCAATGAAGAATCACTTTTCCGCGAGGTGGCAAATCGTGTTGGTGGGTTGCATTGGTCAAAGAGGGTTGACTCAAAACGACAATCACAATAAACCTTAACCCACTAATTTCATGTCAGGTTTGTGGGTCATGTGACTAGGGGTGGTAATTCATGTTGGCCAGTGGTGTTCTAAACCGGATCCTCTCATGCCTATTTGTCAGTACTTGACACCACATGGTGCCTCATGAATGGTGGTTCCAGCCCGGATTAAATATTGAGCATTGCAAAGGATATCAACCCTACAACTAAAAGGATGATATCCTCTGCGACATGAAGATTTACACCTGGCTTGCTGTCAAGTACTGACAGCCCAAACACTTTGTCAGTACCTGATTGCGCTTGGAACTCAATGAATGGTGGCTCCAAAGACCCGCATAAAACTTCATGTCATAGAGGATATCAACCCACAACTATATGGGCCAACCTGTACATGACCCATTTATTAATCGTGTAGGGTCATGTTAAATATGACCACCCCTAATAGAGACGATCTCTTGGTTAGTAGCTTGAGACCTAATTGCCGTGTTTGGGAGAGAAGCTACCTCATACCAAAAAGAGTAAAGGAAATCTAATCTAGTGGGTGGTTTTTTAGTCAACCAGACTAAACGCATTAATTCTCAACAACTCAATTAGGATTCTAACAGCTACGTTTCCTTTTCTAATCCCCTTTTTATTTTTAATTTGACCAAACCCTAAATTAGGTATTTACCCAAAAAAAAAAAAAAAACTAAAAAAGGTTTTCCATTGTGTCGTTGAGGCCTTTTCGAAGCAAGCTAGTGTCTTTTCCGCTACTTTGAAAGGTCGATGATATTGCAGATCATGACCGTTCACTTTACAAGGGACCGTTCACTTTGCAGATCATGTACGGTCAAGCTTCTTCATGTCAAGCCCATGACCCATTTTTATGTATTGCAATTTGTTTTATAAATAAATTAAAAATAGCCTAGAGAAAAAAATTGGCCTTTCTTTTTTTTTTTGGGTCTCATTACAAAGAACTTGCCATATGGAAAGGAGACATAGTGAAGAACACTTTAGGAAGCTTTTGGAGGTTTCACACCAATAATCCTGTGCCCATTGTATTCTAATTCAATTTACCAACTGAAGAGGCTCTTCCAATTTTCAATATTTCTTTTCTTTAAAATAATTAGAATTTTTTTGTGTGGGTGAGAGGATAAAACAATAATAGAAGAAAAAAAAAAAAAGGTGAAAAGGTGTGTAAATGATCATAAATAACTTAATTAGATGGGTGAGTGGAGGTGTTAGAAATAATAAAAGTGAATTTATTTTCATGGCGAGGAATGAGGATAAACATGAGTTTTTGAAAAGCGAAGAGTTTCACCTTTGTAAGTTTTCGTTTCAGTTTTGAATATCATTTAAAAAACGAATCAGTGCCACAATGAAAATCAGTTAAAATTTAGGGAAATATTAAGTTTAAATGACACGTTTACCAAAAAAATTATCGGTAAGACGAAGTTTCCCAAAGAAAGGAAACTTCTACTCTTTTCTTATTCAACAAGGAGTGGGACTGGGACTGGGACTGGGTTTCCTTTTCGCTCTGTTGCTGACTTGGTGTTGTTATATTTGGCTTCGGAATAAGAGGAAGGAGGAGAACGTGAGCAGTTAATAGAGAGAGTGTATCTTGGATTTGAATTCTCCTATTACTCTTCTTCCGTTTCGCTAGCGATTTGGAGGAGATCATCTCCGCGACGACGATGATGATGGAGCTGATTTCTATATTGGGTACTCGATTTTCCTCACTTTTCGTGATCTCTTCTTGATCTAAGGAGGTCCCAAATCGATACGAACTGTGTCAAGCTATCTTTGTTTTCAGTCTAGATCTTTTTGTTTCAGCTTCTCCGTTTTTACCTCCGTTTTTTTTTGTTTTTTTTTTTATGACAAGCTGTTTTCTTCTCTGGGTTGGCTGCCATGTTTTTTCATAGATATCTTTTGTTTGTTTCTTCATCTTCTGGCGCTAGATCTTCAAAAATCTGCTGCGCTTTTACAGTACTTTAGCTGTTTTTCTCTATCCTATATTTTTCATTCATGGATGATCAGACGCTGCAAGAACCGGATACTCTACCTTGGTCTGGTTTATCCGAGAGATCGGTTTCTGAGGTCGTGAAGCCGACAAAGAGTGCGCTACGACTCAAGATCAAGGTTCCAAAGGCCAACGATTTCTGTGGGGAAGAAAGCTTCGACAATCAAAGTTGTGGAACGGAAAATCGAGTCTGCAAGTTCTGCAAAAAGGGATTCAGCTCGGGAAAAGCTCTAGGAGGTCACATGAGAGTTCATGCACAGGACGATGATATCCTCGGCAAGAATCAGAATTCCAAGCTCAAAGTTCATCACCCTTTAGCTCCTGCAAACAATGGGAACTATAAAGCTAGCAATGCAACAAACAACCCTACTTGTTCTCTTTGTGGAAAGAGCTTTCCTTCGATGAAATCCTTGTTTGGTCATATGAGATGCCACCCTGAAAGAGAATGGAGAGGGATTCAGCCCCCTCCGCCAGCTGCAAAAAACAGCTCTTCTTCTACTGTCTCAGATTCCGAAGCCCCCATGAAGATAGATGATCAGAACGATTCTCCTACAACCACTGGAAGCTCAGCTTTCAATCTAACCGAGTCTCTGCCGAGATGGTCGGTGACTGCAAAGAGAGGCCGTAAAAGCATTGCCCCAGCTAGTTCAGAGGAGCAGAAAATCGATGCTATCTACAATCTCGTGATGTTAGCCCATGGAATTTTCATGGACTCAGCCAGATCAGTCTCCGACAAGAAGCGAATTAGTGAGCTATCGGAGGCTACAAGCAGCAGATATTTCCCATCAAAAAAGCTCATGGTTGAGGATAGGGACCATGTTTCTGAAAATTTAGACCTGTGCAAAAAGCGAGAAAGTGGGGAGTCACAATCAGGAAACAGAGAATTGCAATCTAAGAAGCTGAAAATTGATGAAAGAAGGTTAGTGAAGAGGAGAAACGAGGAGCTAGAGACCAGAAATATCGATTTTATATCGAATAAGGTGAATGCAAACAAAGGAATTGATGTTTCTGTAACCAAGTTTGATCCAGAACCAGTGAACATGGACTCTACATGGGACTATTGTATAGACGGGTTTGGAGAAGATTCGAAGCAGAGCAGGGAGGACGAATCAGATAGCAAAACCACTGATGATATACCGGTAAAACAGATCACTTGCATGATGAAGAAGAGGAAGAAAAAGATGAAGCTTAGATATTTGGAAACGGTTGGAGATATGGATCTAGTACATTACAAGCAGATGCCAATAACAACAACATTCTCTGATAAATACTACTGCAGCACTTGCAATAAATCTTTCTCTTCTCACCAGGCCTTGGGTGGTCACAAATCCAGCCATAAGAAAGATAACAACAGTCTCCCCATTATTGCAGACATGGACGTATCAGCAGCTGCAGATGCCTCGGCCGAGGAGGAACAATATGGGGTTGCAGTCAATCAGACCCAAGTTGATGGCTTGGGGGAATTTGATGATGCTAGGTCAAGGGTAGCAATAAGTACACATCGTTGTAAGATTTGCAACAAGACTTTCCCAACGGGTCAGGCTCTTGGGGGGCACAAGAGGTGTCACTGGACGGGCCCAGTGGAAGCTCCTTCGAGCTCAGTAGCATCACTGGGAGAAGTCAGTAAGATAGGTCGTGCGGTGTTGGATTTCGACCTCAATGAGGTGCCAGTGATGGAAGAAGAAGGTCTAGAGTCTGGTTGTACCCAGTCTACTGGCATTAGGCAGCCAGCTGACTATGCATCTTCCTCTTACAAATCAGTTGCTTAGTTGATAAATTATGATGCTTTTATGCACTCAGATTAGATACAAGGAGCTTAGGGGCTCAAATTTTGGGTTTTGATGATTTACTCTGTTCAGGTTCTCTTACTTAAGTAGTGAAACACTGTTCTTTGTTTGTTATTCTCTTTATTTGGGATTTTGGAGGAATTGTCCTTTTGTCTGCTTTTTCTTCATTTAAAATCTTCTGGTGCAGCAGTTATGTGATGAAGGAAAATTACAAAAAGGGTTTGGTTTCTTCCTTTCAGAAGATAATTTGAAGGAGCTCCATGTACAGCTAGTTCTTTCTCTTGTTTCTTCTATTTATTGTATTTCTAATAGGGGTTTTTGATCTTCTTCTGTCTTGGCACTATATTTAGTACAAACGGATATTAGTTCTTTTGTGAGGTGTTGCTGTAGAACTTTTATATCTTTCTCTTATCTATTATTTTATTTATAAATTTTTAATGTTAAAGAAATGAGTCCAAGAGAAGAGCACGAGTAGTGGAGGTCCAAAACAGGGAGCGAACTCAATGAGGGGAAAGAAAGAAAAAACAAAAGGAGATAGGCAAAAAGTCAAGTGAACCTCCCCACCATTAAGCTACAAGCCTTCCAACTATTCTCGACATGATCATATATTTTCTTGAGAGGGGACTTCTTCCACAAACATTATCCTTCTTAGAACCACTTTTTTTTTTAGAGAATATCTTATTAGAGACACTAAAAATTAGGTGAAAACGAATCTTGTGAGAACTGTGAAAATGGCATCAGTGTGTGGACACATCAGCGCCGAAAAGTGACAAGTGCCCCCCAAAAAGTGCAAATCACTTTTTGGTACTGATGCGTCAGCCCCTCGGGTGCCGTTTTCACGGTTCTCACAGGATTCGTTCTCACATAATCCAAGCCCCCACTTTGATTGTTCTAAATGAGTGAACCTACTACAGCCCATAGGCCTTGGGCTCACAACAATAGCGTCTCTGCAACTCATTCTGGACGGCTTGCACCATAATTTCTAAGATGGTCGAACATGAATATCCAAATATAGGCTCACAGGCTCGTCCCAAGATGATATTAGTAATATTCAAAATTAAGAATGATTAACCTTGCAAAACTAAAAATAAATGGTTTTATAGAATGTATTTCAAAAGAATAAAGACCATAATAATAAAATGGCAAATCACCAACATATTTTCACAATACTTAGATGGTTTAGTAAGATAAGTAGAAGAAAACAAAACATAGAAACGCATGAAACTACGAATCAAGTCGAACAAATAAGTCTAGATTTAACCATTGCCTCTAAAAAAAGCATCATTATCACTTTTCATATTTATATGAAAAGAAATGAGCATCAATTTAACCATTGCTACCTAATACAAAGGATGCCAAAAAAAAAAAAAAAAACATGATATTAATATCTTTTATTTTTTTGCATATCCCTTACTTTGATATCTTATTGAACAAAAATGATGATATTATTTTTCCATTGAACAAGAATTTTGACTTTTAGGAATAATCATGATCAGCCAAAAAAAAAAGGTTTCAATTTATTCAAATGAATGATTTGAACACCTATTGATTCTAACAACTAATTACAGAGTTGATCATTCGGATCTTTCAATTCATAGATGTGGATCTTGGACCTATGAATGGAAATATTCCTAAAACCCACAAAAAAAAGGAAAAGGAAGTGACTTAAACAAAAAGACTTTTGCACAAAGCTGCCCATACAAAAGATGATAGAATAACATTATTCTTCCTCACAGCCACCATGTTGTTTAACTAGATTTCTATGCAAGCAGCAAATCAAAAGTTTGTTAACAGATATCGAATTCTAATAAAGTTGAGTTGCGAGTCAAGATCACATAATTGTAGACATGGTTTCATTATACTTCAACTGAGAAAATCTTCAAATTGTTTTAAAATTTAAGTACCATTTACCTCCTCTTTTAATGAATTTTCCTTCAAATTCCATTAACCTAATATGAAACCTGAGCCACAATAATAGACCTTTTTTTTTAATCTTTAAAGAGAACTACAATGATTAGAGATTCTTCGAATTGAATGGCCATCTTGTTTTAAAATTTAGGTACAATTTACCTCCTCTTTTAATGAAATTTTCCCTCAAATGATATTTAACCTAATATGAAACCTGAGCCCCACGATTATAGACATTTTTATTTCAAGATGCCATTAACCTAATATGAAACCTTGATCCACTATTATAGACATTTTTATTTCAAGATGCCATTAACCTAATATGAAACCTGAGCCACTTTAATAGACATTATTTTTTTCTCTTGAAATAGAAACTAAAATGATCAGATTTTCCAGTATAGATATGTAAATTGCAAGAAAAAATTTTCATGCATTTTTTTTCTCTTGAAATAGAAATTAAAATGATTAGATTTTCCAGTATAGATATGTAAACTGCAATAAATAATATTTGTTCAGCATAAGCTATAAAATAACTAGGTAAGGTTGATCTTGAAATTATCTCCGCTCAGCATAGGTTGTCCGAATCGGAGTAGAGTTTTTTCATTGCTGGGTGAACAGGGGAACGGTGGGATCGACAACCGGTGATTTTTGCGCCCCTAGTGATGATGGTGTGTGAACAAAGGAAATGGGGGGATCGACAATAAGGGATTTTTGAAGTTTCTTCATAGCAGGAGGGTGAACAGAGAACGGTAGGATCAACAACCGGTGATTTTAGCATCGCCGGTGATCTGACTGTGTGTGTGTAAACAGAGGAACTGGGGTGGGGTTGGGTTGTCAATATTAGGGTTACAAGTTATCCAAAAAATTACCGTGTTCCGGTCCGCATCGTATCTGAAATAAGCTTATCCAGTCCTTATAAACGGTTAGGATAAGGATATATATTGTTTCGTTCCAGATAATATCTGTTCCGTAAAAATATAACAATATATAAAATATAAAGAATAAATTATTGAATTTGAAACTAATCCAACAATCATAAATAACCTAATAACTAAAACCCTTAAAAATATATCAACTATTTCAGCACTCACAAGTATACAACATCGAATATTTTGAAGAGGATAGACACGAGTTAGATAAGAATGCACTGACGATTGTGACAACATATTGAAATTGCCTTTCTATTTTTTCTTTTTTTGGATATCCAAAATCCAAATTTTTTAAACGGTTAAAATACGGTATAATTTTATAATATCCGGTAGAATAGGATACAGAAGCGGATATGCTCATATCCAGTCCGTTTGCAGCCCTAGTCAATATCAACATACGGTGGGAAAGAGGTAAAAGGATAAAGGGATTTACCATCGCTTGGTCACCCAGAAAGAGGAATTTAAGGTTTTTTTATTGAGTTGCGTTTTCTTCCTTAGTGTTGCGCCCCCTAATAGGCAGGTCCCTTTCCAATGAATTTATATTGACTGAAAAAAAGAGATGTTAGCAATCTGATTCTGATCCCAAAGTAGCATCGACCTTAATTATGGTTCATGCAGCCATTTCCAACCAAATAAAAAAAAAGGAAGCAGCAGCAGCTTTGCACAGATAATTAATAAAAGCGAGCAAAAACAAAAGCTACCCATATGAATATCCGTCGCTGAATGCTTTACACAGGCAAAAATCAGATGATAGATGAAATAGCCAAAATGGATTTCCTCATGTGAAGCGGTTGACCCCTTGATCCAGAACGTGAGACCGTGGACCTCCCTCTTAAACATCTGCTCCTGGCAGCTTTACGCATTTACAAAAAAAAATTCCTCCCAAAGGGCAGAAACCCTCAAAATCTTCCACCCCCCCCAAACAAATCTACCTTAGTTCTCCATACTTGAATGTTCAGAACCAGAACAACATTGGAAGCAATGTCCACACCGAAGCTTCCTACATCACTTTCAGCCCCTAACGTAATATATATACATCCCAACTTCCATTACTAGAGCCGGCTCTAATGCACCTCAGACGCTCCCATCAGATGATGGAATCTAGATATTGGTTACAACGCCTCCGGTTGAACTCCAATACGCTGCCATAGGTACGATCTGCTACACCAACAAACAGAGCCTCTGTGTCTGGACTGAATGATATGCCGGCAATCTCCCCAAATAAATCAATCTCCTGCCCTTTGCTGTACCCAGATCTTGTATCAAAGATGTGAACAAAGTCTGCCGGCTCAGCCATTGCCATGAATCGTCCATCTGAAGTGAACTTAATGGCTCTAATTGCCCCCATCCTCCCTTTGAGCACAGCCAGTGACTCGGAGAGATTTCTCACATCCCATAGCCTACATGTTGTGTCCTGATTACCAGTTGCTAGGATCCGACCATCTGGATGCCATGCTGATGAAAAGGAATAGTCCAAGTGTCCTTTCAGATTTCCGACCACCTACAAGAGTTTAGACATCAGCATTGGCATATTTGTACAGTTCAACACAAGACTACTGATACAGTTTGATCAAGTTGAAGATGTAACTTACTTTCCCAGACTGAACATCAGCAATCAAGCAATCGGCACTGTCCCCAAGAACAGCAAACAGCTTACCATCTGGGCTGGCAGAGGTGTTCTGCAAAGAAAATCCAGAAATTAGCTCATGAGAAACATAGTTCAGGACAGAATCTGTTCCATAAGGAGAGAATGAATTGATCACAGTAAAGGTTACTTACGTTTACAGACCAAGGAAAGGAGAAACAACCAAGGGAAGCAAAATTCTCAGTATCGAAGATCCTCACTTGTGCATCATTATTTGCAGTCATCAGTCTAGTCGAGCCACTGCAAAAAGATGGGTAAGATATTGGCCCTCGTGAAAAAACCTGTTACTACCAGTAGCTATTTCTTACTTGGAACTATGGTAGATGTCTACAGCGTTGGTGATAGCATTCTCATCATTGGTTATTTTTGTGCAATAGGCTACTCCAGGACGGTTAAGATACTGGATGATAGGACAGAATACATCAGAAAACAAGCCAATATAGCTTAAATCAAAGCATATAATTCCATCTTCAAAAGGATTTTTTCCCTAACTTTTATCAAAGGTACTTGCTGTGCTATTATTGTCCTACCTTACAAATAAGCTCCCCTTGGAAACCACCTGCAACCATCAAGTTGTCCTTAACTGCCATGGTGCTGATCTGTACTCTTGAGAGGGAGTGAGCCAAAGATCCAGTACATTTCTGTGGAGGCACATAAATTCCAGTCACTTCCAAACTTGTTTTGATGATGAAACGAACAGTTCTGTGGGGAAAGGTCAGACAAAATAATCCTACTTACCAAGGTGGGCACAATCGGTCCAGCCACATTGAGTACTTCCTTGCCCTTTCTAAGGAGGGAAGACCAATGCATGACAGAGTAGTTTTGCATCAGGTATACATCGTGTTTTGATGTTGCCCACAGCAGATTCCTCAGCTGCAAAATAATACAAAGACATCATTTACCGAGCAATACAGGTTCCAAACTCCATCAATGGCATTTCTCAGCTCATAGCAAACAAATAAAACTATATCCTCAGAGAGCCATGTTTTTAATCTAAGCCTTACATGGCAGAAACACTAGTTCATTTCTAATTTTTAAATGTCAAGAAGCTTTGTGACATCCGTGCATAATCCCAAGTATGTGGATGTCTCCAAATTCAAATCACTACATGTATTTGTTCATCACACTTCTAATCTTATATATATATATATATGTGTGTGTGTGTGTGTGTGTGTGTGTGTGTGTGTGGGAATCCACGTGGTAACCAAGTATGCTCATTGGGTCGTGCCAACAGGAAACTGAAATGGGATTTCTATGTTAGACATAAATGTATGCTGAAGGCCATACTGAATAGCAACCAGCATAGATTGAAAGGAGAAAGGAATCACAAGCTTTTGACAAAATACAGATTTGTCACATTTAAGAGTTTAGGAGCTGGATGGACGCTCAAAAGCTTATAACCAATCAGAAAGCATGAATGTATTTTATTAGACCTACCATGTTAGTAAATCACATCTATGAGCATGCCCAATGCATACTCAATGTATTACTAAGCTCTTGAAGCTCCAAGCAAACAAAAAGGTCAAAAAAGTACCACAACTATGACTACCTAAGTTTTCCTATGTATCATATGAGTCTCTCTCCGTACGTTCAGAAATAAAACGCACAAATATGAATTAATGTGGGTTCCAAATATTCATAAATCAAATAAACACTATAAGCTAAAGACTATCAAATCTGTCCCATGCTTGCTATTTCTGCAACTAGCTTGTAGCTCATGACAACTCACCCATTGATAACAATTGAGCTAAAAAACCTAATCCAGCATACTCTTGAAAATGAGACACATAGAAATTGGACACAAGAGGGGGAGCACTAAGTTGGCATAAAGAAAAATATAAAGAAAAATTTAATAGAAAGACAGAAAGGTTTAATGTTGAAGTATATTAATTCTTGCATCTCCTATCACCTTAAGGTTTTGGGAGAGTTGGTTAGTTCACTCTTAACATTTCAATCCAGTTTAGGAGAATTGTCTAAAGCCAAACTAGCCAAAACCAAAGCTAATATATACAAAACTCATGTTTATTAACAAGTCCGACTTGACCAAATAAAACTTCTAGGTTGGACATATAGATTACCCTCTATAAATAAAAATTTACCCATCTGAAAAATATGATCAATGAAACTCCACTCATTTTCTGCTTGTGTAAGCATTTCATACAATCCACCCATAACAAAACTAAAACTGCCATTACGTTTGTTTCAGTCTAATCCAATTGAACTTTATAACATAAATGCAATTCCAGACATGTAAAACCAGGATGTGAACAAATAGTAGTGTAAATCGAAACAAAAATATATGCCTTGTGTACAAGTATACAAAAAGTGTATACCCAAAATTAAGACAATGACAATAAATATAGACCACTGCCATCTTCCAACTCAAAATTCATTATCATTTTGTTTTGTTTCCCGCACTGGAGGTTACGTAAACACTCATGCTCCTACAGATCAATATGTCAGCATTTAAAGTATCTGATTTATTTCATCATTTAACAATAAGTTATCTGATTTATGTAGTCATTTAGCATTAAGTATCTGATTTATGTCATATCTGATCTGTCCCATGAATGTATACCCGAAATTAAGACACGATGATAATAAAGATAGGCCACCGTCCATCTTCCAACACAAAATTCATTATCATTTTGTTTTGTTTTCCGCACTGGAGATTAATATGTCATCATTTAAAGTATCTGATTTATTTCATCATTTAACAATAAGTATCTGATTTATGTAGTCATTTAGCATCAAGTATCTGATTTATGTCATATCTGACCTGTCCCATCCATCGATAAGGTAA
>JAOXJP010065768.1:0-15493 GCA_025762735.1 Platanus orientalis | reverse complement strand
CACTTGAACTATTTGATGATATTAAATTTGTTAAAATATATGGATCCAAAAAGAATAAAAAAGATATATATATATATATATATATATATTGCTAACTAGTTCAGGTCAGGCCAGGTTGGGCCTCGGGCTGAAATAAAGCCCACCCAAACTCAAAGAGGATAAAAAAATGTTTCCCTTAACTAACACTAACCACCTAACCACCGCTCCTTGTCAGGTAGCGGGCACATCAGTGTCGAAAAGTGAATATACGCCTCCCCCCCCCCAAAAAAAAAAAGTGTAAATCACTTTTCAACACTAATGTGTCCACCCCTAACAGTGTGCGGCGGTTAGCGTTAGTTAAGGGAAGCACTCATAAACCGATCCCACCCAAACTTGTCCCAAATAAAACTTTGTGCCTAAACTCAGTCTAGCCCGAAATTAGGTTGGCCAAACTTGATTCTTTTTCAAGCCAGACATGTCGGGTTTCGAGCCAGTCTGACTCAATTGATAACCTTAGTCACATAGCTCAAATTGCCATTATTCGAGTTTGAGATCAAATTTTTTTGTTTGTGAGTTTAACTTGAAACTCAACCCAATTCATTCACTAAACAAATACAAGTTGAATTATAGTGGGATTGGTTCAGTAGAAGCTCAAACTATTTAGATAATTGTATTTAATATAATTTAAAAAATTAATTTAGTAAACCTTAATATCAAGTTTCTTTTTAATTTTAATGATTTTAGATTATGGTATCTATAAGACTTTTAGTGGTGGTCGCAAACTACTACTAAAAGATTCAACACTGCTACTAAAACTATTCGTGGCGGTCATGAAACCACTATTGAATAATGTGTCACAAAAACCTTTACTCGTGTTTTTAGTGGCAGTTTTACTTAGCTCCACTAACAATTATGTTATGAATGGTGATTACTAACCACCACTAAATATCCCTGTTAAAAGGTATTAGTGGTGATCAATGACTACCACTAATGGCTTTGTAAACTTATTAGCGGCAGTCTTGGCGGTCACTAACTGCTGCTAATTATTTTGTAAACTTATTAGTAGTGGCAGTAACTACTGCTAATGGCTTTATAAAATTATTAGCAGTGGTCAGTAACTATCACTAATGGTTCAATAAAATTATTAGCAGCGGTTGTGTGACCGACGCTAATTGCTTTGTGATTTTTTTTTTAATTTTGATAAAATGGATAGGAATCTATATATGTTATTTTTATAGAAATTTCGACAACATAACAACTATAATATGGATTCCTGGGGATAAAAGGGATCCCCATGTTACTTTATATAGTCACCTGACAAATCCACACGGTTTATAAAAGTGAAAAAATAAAATATGCATTTACTAAAAAATAAAAATAAAAATTAAAGTATGCATATATAACAAAATACAAAAACAATCAATCATGTTTTATACCAAAATACAAACAAAGTATTCATAAAAAATAATACAAACAAAGTCTCAAAAAATAAAGTGAACTATATCAAATGATAGCCCGTGGATCCTTTGCATGCAAGCTAAGCCATTAATGTCGATGTTGCTCCCTTGCTGCAAAAGATAAAATTTATTTTATTAGTCTACTTAATAATATCGATTAAAAAATTTAAAATTTAATTATCAAATAAATAATACAAATGATATTATACCTACATCAAACATCTTTTTCATCTCAGCCATCTCAACATCTCAGGATGCATCTCTTTCTTCAAATGCCTTAATTCTATCATCTCGAGTTGCATCTCTCTCTTCAAATGCTTTAATTCTATTTTTAAGAAGCTTCTCCATGCGTTTGTTATTTCACCTCAATAGTTCTACTTCACTCTTCAAAGCATTCACCTTTTCATCATGTGCATATGCAGATGATGATGACCCCCAAACACTAGTTGGGGTCACACCGAAAACAAGCCCTCATACCCGACCATGTCTATCTGGTCCCGTGACTTGAGACTACATGTCGGTTCGAGAGGTCGAGTCTTGTGACCTCTCAGGTTGTGAAGCCATCAAGTCTTGCATATGAGGCTACAACAACACGACATTAAGTTAGTGTAATAAACATTTCTATTAACGAGAAAAATATTGCAAATATTCATTATTATTTAGATTCCTCGACACTTACAATTTTATCTGCAGCTTCATTATTCATTGGTTGACCTTACTTATTTACATGGGTTTTAATAAATATCTTAGCATGGGAAGGCTCAACGGAACTCTTCTTACATTGTAAAAAATAAGTGAAAATTAAATATGATCAAATATACATATTACATTAAAACACATAATATATTACAACATTTACCTCATTGTGGCGTACTCTAACAAAACTCTTCATCCCCGATGTGTGATAAAGAGTTTGGTTGGACCTATTTAATTGATTTCTTTCGCTCCTCTGCAATTGCAAAGATTGAATATTAGTACAGTAACTTATTAAAGTAAAAAAATAAATAATTATTTTAAGATTGAAACATACCTTCCATTTTCTGAGTCCCAAAACTCAACAAGTAAATGCCACTGATTCGCAACCACATGGGGATGTACAAATGCATGTGGATCCTCCGATGGTAGGTAGTGTTGGGTTTTCCAGTCCATGCTTATGGTCCCTCCATTTCTTCTTAATAGCGGCCACCACAAAAAATTTTTACTGTAGGAGGAACATCAAATTTTTCCTACAATGCAATTGGAGTCCAAGAATATTATAAGAATCATGCTATTGCAATAATTTGTGAAAATTGAGGAAAATATAAAATTAGAAATAATCCTACCTATCAAGAATTGAGCCCATGCCACATCCTTCGACTCTTGCCCCAATGCATGTATTGATGGATGGTATATGAGTAGTAGATGACCATCTCTAACTAAAAGTCCACAATACGAAGTGAACTTTAGAGTATTGTCACCTACTGATTGTCCATCTATAAAAGTAATTTCAAGTTTTTTCCCTTCCCTTAAATTGACCACATCTCTGCATACTGTGGGACCCCATCCCCTTATCCTTGTAGGTGGGTTTTGAGCCTCCATCTATTCAAGAAGATTAAACATATTTCAATTTTGAGAATGTCTGAAACAGTGATTTTCTTCAATTTCAAACAATGAATTTATACTAATAAGAGTATTAAAAAAAAAAAAAAAAAACAGAAAAACCCAACAAACAAGCATAGTATTCCCAAGGTGTTGTCACACATGAAGTTCATAAATATTTTTAGTCTACTTAAGGTATCATCACACATATATAGTATGCTTATATTCAGTCCATGGGGATAAAATATTTCTTACATAAAAAGTACACTACTATGCAACCCATGTCAAGCACCACACCACACAAAATAACATATCAACAATGAATTCAAGGTAGGTATTAACTCATGCCACCAGTTCAAGGTAGGTTAGGTTTCCTCCCATCCGCAGTGAGGATTATCTTCGAGAGCGTTTCAGGATTAAGTACTCAATTTAGCAAGAATGATATAAAGTCTGAAATCCTAGTTCAGTTTGCAACATGGGGACTACCTGAGTGTTGTTACACGTAGCTTGGACACAAATCAAGGGAGATTCAACCTTTTGATCAGTCACAACACAAAAGAAATGGTTCAATAGACATTTAGAAAATAAAAATAAATAAATAAGAAGAAGACGAAGAAGAAGAGGAAAATTCAAGCACTGTGTTGAAAACTTTTGTAGTCTTATATGCCGTTTTGACAGAGTTTTGATATGTAGTAGTCTTTGACATTGTTAAAGTGGGTCCCATGATTCTAATTACTTGGGAATGGAACAGTGACACCACATACATGTTATTGATGTGAAATTCAGAAATCACAACCAATGTGTATTCATGTTAATTGTTAAGCATCTTGGAAGTAAAGTGTACGTTCTGTACAATATGGTGGACTATTTTATCCTACCAGGACTAACTAACACTGACCTACAGGTAAAAAATTTCCCTCAGAGGCCCTGCTTCTGTTCCTTATTTTAGTATTTCTTTCCAATAAAAAATCATTAAAAAAAACCCCAAAAAAGCAACTCCGAACACTCTTGCAAACCCAAAGTACCTACTGAGTATAAAATTCAAAGTCTTTATTAAGCAAGCACACACAACTGGAATGGATATCAATATCAAATATAATACCTGTAAGCAAGGGGTTGCATCAGGATGTTAAGTAAAAGAGTATACTTAAAGGAAACAAGTTTGCTACTCTAACCATAACAACTGAATCAGCATAAAACCACACTAAAATTAACAACACTAATTATACTTTTTGATTAGGCTAAAACTCGCTGAAACCTAGGTACAAAAACCATTGCAACCCCTTTTTGACCCAGACTCACATATCCTTGCCATGAGCACTTTTAAATAAAGCAATTAACCATCGAGAGGGATGAGTTAATATACTTATAATATTTCAATACTCCCCCTCAGGACGGACACTCCTGGACAATTATTGCAGGGGAACCATGTGCGAGGCCCGGGAGAATTTTTGTGTCCATAGGTGGATTTGAACTCGCAACCTAAAACCTGCTCTGATACCATCTTAAATTAAGCAATTAACCGTCTCTCCTAAAACCCTAAGGTTGTAGGAAAGGGATACGTTAATATACTTAATATACCTCAACACTCCCCCTCAGGAGGGACACTCTTAGACAATTAACGCGGGGGAACTAGGTGCAAGGCCCCAGAGAAAATTTGGGTCCATGGGGGGATTTGAACTCGCAACCTAAAAACTGCTCTGATACCATCTTAAATAAAGCAATTAACCATCCCTCCTAAAACCCTAAGGTGATAGGAGAGTGATGAGTTAATATACTTATTATATTTTAACAAGCACAGATAGAACCTAATAAAATCTCTGTCCACCATGATTATATCTCTGGAATTTTAAAGAAGAATTACATGGAAAAATACTACCGCAGCTTAATTTGGACTTCTCGGATCTCTCTGACTTTGATAAGTGCTCTTTTACTAAACATCTACCTACGGTAGCTTCAGTCCAGTTATATATTGCTGGGACCCTGTTACCTACTAGGGAGATATCATCACTTGGATTTAGTACTGCTGGAGTTTGGACTCTCTGGCTGTATTCTGATAAGAACTCTATAACCATTTGTGGATTGTGTGGTGCTGGGAAGACTATTGCTGTAAAGAGTGTGCTATACACACACTTGAATATCTGAGTACTATCGGCCTTAAACATCTGGAAAGGCTGACCTAAAGCCTTTGTCCATGCTAAATAGGTACACCGGACATTGGTGCAATCTGCCTACTTCTTTAAGTACCTTTGCCGTGTGTGTGTGTGTGTTTTGTGGAATACACATTATTTCTGCCCTGGTTTTTCTTTAGTCTGATTCCTGGTCACCATCAGAACCTCCATATATTCTGCTGTGTCAGTTCCCTAACAGATTCTGTGAATACCATTAGCCTCCCATTGTTCTACATGTGCTGATTCCATTCACAACCTGATATACCCTGCTGTCCAGTATCATTAACACATACTTACCTTGCTGCCCAGCCCTCTAACCCGTCCAGAACAGCTTGTCTGACATCTAGTTCTGAACCTAATTAAACCCCATACCTGTGCTTATTTAAACAGCCAAACTCCTTAAGAATAAACCATGTTTTGAGTCCCAGAAACCCTGTTACGTTTGTTGTTTACCCAGATTTGATCCTCATATAACCTACCCGAGACCTTACTTTCCCTCTTCTTTATTCTAAACATAACCTACTGCTAATCTGGTCTCACCATTGATTGTTACTAATCCCTATAGTCTGCATCTGAATTGCTAATATTTGCATCAAGCTTACTTGATATCATCTTTATTTGGCTCACTGAAAAGAACTTTTATTTTATATTGCTTTTGAGAACCTTATGTCTTACTTTAGGTTCTATGTTATTCAAAAATCTTTCCTATACATATTAGGTCAGGAATTAGAAGTAGGGTTGCTTTATGAGAGTTTCTATTGTTAGTTTAATTGTAATAAGGTTCTATTTAAGTTTTCTGTTTAATGGCTTCCTCTTGTAGCCGAATTATGGAAGACAATATCCAGTAGTAGAGAGACTACAAAGAAGCATATAACCTAGTCAACTTATTCAAAATTCAGTAGAAGACAATGTGACAGCAATGGCAACTCAAGCATTGTCAATGAGGTTTAGATTAGACACCAGTATTCAGTAAACTTGGTGCTAGTGGATATTGTACTTGCTTGTAGGTTTAAAGTTAAAAGAAAAATATTTGGTGGACAGAAGACCCTTAGGTGGACCATATTTAAACTTCAGCCCCACCCATTTATGCGTTTCACATGGGATCTCAACTTTATCAAGGCCTCCTCACTATCACCCTCATAACCACACCAGCTTTTGTGCACTCAAAATCCGTGTGCAATTTGTGCACAAAGACCAAGAGACGGACGCATCAGCACCAAAAAGTGATGAGTGCCTTCCAAAAAGTGTAAATCACTTTTTGGCTCTGATGTGTCTGCCCCTTGGTCCGCTCGGGGCCCCCTCATTACTAATCCACCACTGAAGGGAAACCTGAGAGTTGTCTTATGGGTTTAGCTAGTTACAGTAGAGATAGTTACTGGCCATATTTCATCAACAAAACCTAATAATGGAAGTCAAGAATATCCAAATATGAAATATCACTGCTTCCATATGATGTGAGATGTAGTGATCAAATTTAGTGAAAACAATCCAGTGATAGTCTTTTATAGGTTCTTTTCTGTGTGGAATCTACTGTACATGTACAATTGTGAACCTTTGATAGGAGGGTTGTCAGGTGTAGGGACAATCACATTCAATCCTTGAAACCGATCAGATTTTGGGATTACTAAAAGGAAAGTGCGATTTCCCATTCCCAACCAGCTAGTGACAACCTTGTTGAATGACAATATGTGACCACACTTTAGCTATTAGTTTCTTAAAAACCAAGTATTTTTGTAAGGTCATAGATAGATTTGTTCAAGTTGGAATTGTGAAATGCTTTCTAGAGCTAGCAGGGATTGGGTCAGTCATGCTACATTGACCTAAGTTTAGACAATAAAGTTAATGGGGGGTTTTTTAAGCCTTATATTTTTTTGATAAGTAAATGTTAAACATCAACACATCAAAGAATGAGGGTGGGAAAAAGTGATAATGTGGATTTTATTATTACTTGATTTTTTCTCAGATTCATTACAACTTGAAACCATAATCCTCCTTATCTATAAACACTCAACCCAAATGTTGAATTCCACATTCACCGAACTTAATTTGACCCATCTTCATCATCTATGGAATTGAAGAAAGGGGCTTCTTCCATATGAAGAAATTGTGGAGGTGCATCAACAGTTGCTCCCACGTCATCCCTTGCCCAATTGACAGTCGTTATCATCCTCTTCACCGATGATTATTTGTTGATTGCCACATGATTCAATGTCTAATAATCCATCATCTTTATTACCCAGATCATAAAAGTCTTGAGGCTTCGTCTTCACGACTATATGCCAATTTGGGTTGGTTAGATCTTCCCCATAGAAAACTTGCATCGCTTGGAATGGCAACACGTACGGTTCATCTATTATTTCTTGGCATGTATACAATAAACGTGCGAAGTTCACTAACATGAACCCTAATTCATCAGTCTTAATTCCTCCACCTTATGTCCTGACTTCAACCCAGTCACACTTGAACATTACAAACTTCATGTTGTTTGAATATGTCAACTCTATTATGTTTGTTACATGGCCATAATAAGTTATTTCTCCATCAACCGGATTTGTGTCCATTTTACTTGCGAAGCTCGTGGTCATCGTAGTAGCATACACGCCACAATTATGAGTTTTGCACCTCCGGTCCTTGTCAACGATTCGGAATTTATATAGGTTAATGTTATAGGATGTGAATCTTCTTGCTATGTTTTGAGGTCCTTTAACGAGCACCTCAAGTCCTTGAAACAAGTTACCCGTTCTTCGTAACATTTCAACCTATTTAAATTAACAAATATTAAAACACAATAAAAGTAATGCTTTGGGATTAAAAACGAATCTCACTTTAAATCTTAAAAAAACATACATGTGTCTTCAACCAATCGACAAACTACTCATCGTGCATTTTTTGTTTTTCACGAGCTGGCACTTTTTGGTGCAATAACCCTATTCGTTGGTTATGCAACCTGCACGGAATATTAATGTTTTAGCTTATATTGATATATAAATGTTGAAACGAATTTATTAAAAAATAAATAGTTACCCGATATAGTACGCGACTAGGTCATGGTTGAACAATATATAGCGATGTGCTTGTTTCCATTGTAGATTGGTCAATATAACCTGACCGGTAACCCTAGTCATTGCTTCATCAGGGTTCCTCGAGGGTCAATTTAACCTTGTTTCAACATCATTTAGGTATCTCGAGCAAAATGTCAGACATTCTTCTATGATGGAACACTTGGGTTGAGCCTTATTATGCACGTACAACTTTAAAGTACATAAGAATCTTCATGCTAGATGAAAAAGAATTGATACTAGTGAAGTCCTTAAAAAAATTGAATCATTGTTACAAATGAAATTGAACTATTGTTATACTTACCTCTTGGTGGGATACATCCATCGATAGTGGATAGGACCACCCAACAATGCTTCAAATGTAAGATGTATAGATAGATGGACCATGACATCAAAGAATAAGGGTGAAAATATTCTCTCCAAATGACAAAGCACCAATGGAATGTGCACATCTAAACGATTCAAATCCTCAGTCCGACAAACTTTGGAGCATAATTCACAAAAGTAATTTGCTTAAATCTATAACAGAAGTAGACACGTTTTTGGACAATGTCTTCCGAATTGCCATAGGCAAGTGTTCCAATATGACATGAGAATCGTGGCTCTTAAGTCCATATATTTTCCGCTCTTTAACATTGACACATCATGTGATTTAGAAGAGTAGCCATCCGGAGTCTTCAAAGTCTTTTAAGACTTGACATAAATTTCTTTATCAGTTTTGTCCATATTATAGCAAGCAAGTGGTAGATATGCACGAGTTCTGTCCAACTGCCATTTTGGGTGGAGCTCATGTCTCACCCCCATCTCCACCAAGTTTAAATAGGCCTTTAATGTGTCCTTAGTTTTTTCTTCAAGGTTCAAAAGAGTCTTGATAATACTATCACATATATTTTTTCCATATGCATCACATTGAGATTATACCTCATTACATTGTGCTCCCAATATGGAAGCTTAAAGAAAATGCTCTTCTTCTTTCAATTAAATGACATTCTGTCATTGTCTGTGCATTTAGATCTAATCCTCTAATACTATTTCCCGAATATGTATTCAATACCCTCCAACTCATTCAACATTTATGATCTAAAAAGTGATTTTGGGGCTGTCATGTCCTTTATGGTGTCGTCGAAACAGTTCTTTTGTGTTTGGAACCTATGACCCAAGGGTAAGAACCGACGATGACCCATATAGCATTGCTTCCTACCGTGGCGTAAGTATATGATACAAGTATTCTTATGACATGAAGGACATGCCAACTTACCATTTGTGCTCCATCCTGACAGCATAGCATACCCTGAAAAATCACTAATTGTCCTAAGTAATGTTGCATACAATGTAAATGGTTCCTTCCTCGAAGAATCAAAGGACACTATACCATTTTCCCATAAATCTTTCAACTCATCTATGAGGGGCCTCAGATATACGTTGATGTCATTTCTAGGGGCTTTGTGGACCAGGTATGAGCTATGGCAAGATCATGTTACCTTGTTTCATACACAACCATGGTGGCAAATTATATGGGATTAATACCACAGATAATGTGCTGTGTGTGATGCTCATTATCCTGAAAGGGTTAAACCCATCACTTGCCAACCTAAGTCTGACATTGCGAGATTCATTTGCAAAGCTAGGGTCGATGAGGTATAGGTGTTTCTATGCAGGACTGTTAGTAGGATGCCGCATAATACCATCTTTGATCTGCTCCTCATCATACCATCTCATATAAGATGCAGTATTTGATGACATGTACAACTTTTAAAGATGTGGTATTAGAGGAAAGTGATGGGGAATCTTAGTCAAACTCTTCCTTTTACTACCTTCTAATGGTTCTTTTAGAGTCTTCCATCGCGAAGTGCCACAAACGACGCAAGATTGTTTCTCAGAAGATTCCTTCCAATACAACATGTAATCATTCGGGTATGCATCAATCTTGTTGTAACTTAAACCGAGATCGAAAATAATCTTCTTTCTTTGTGAAAAATTCTCTGGAAGTGTCGAACCTTCTGGGAGTACCTCTTTTAATAAGTCGAGCAACATACCAAAGACCTATTACTCCATCCACCAAAACACTTGATATGCTATAACCTAACAATGAATGATAATTTCGAGTGAGACTTACAACCTGGATATAATTCTTTTTCGGTGTCTAGTAATACTTTATGAAACTTATCAGCAACAACATTGTGCACTTCATTTGTCCATCTCGATCTATTGCTTCGTCTTGAACTCCAAAAACATCATGAACCATACCCCTCATACCATCCCCAGTCTCATCCTCATCCGCTAAACTGCCTACCATATTATGTTGTGTAGAGTTATGAGACCCTATGTCCTCTCCATGGAAATACCACTAAGTGTAACTTCTTAATATTCCATTGCAAATCAGATGGTCGTATATTGTTTTCTTGTCTTGCAATAATACGTTACAACATTTAACGCAAGGACACTTCATTGTTCCACTACTTAACAACCCACGGGATATGGTAATGTCAATGAATTCATTTTTCCCTTTAATGTACTCTATTGTATTTTGACGCTTTTGAATCTAACTCCTATCCATGACAATGTTAATTACTTGTTTTATAAATTTTAATTTTCTTCGTTGATGTCTTAAAATAAAATAAAAAAACATATGACTGTAAATGGGTTGAGTTTGAGCTAGTTATAGGCCAAAAACCCATCATTGGGCTGTACTATTACGATTTGGCAATTTCTAAAGTGTTTAACAAGAAGCAAACAATAAACAATATTAGGGAACCCCATACTTCTTTAGAATGGGAGTCTACAATCAAATTATCTCCCATTAGAAACATCCTCCTCATTTACAATATATATAGCAATTTTATGCCAACATTAGTAGTAAACTAAATCCAATGTAAAGTTAAAGTACTTTCTATTAACCACAAATTAGCACTTTAAATAAACAAATAGATAAAAGAAATTTTAAAAAGAAAAAAAAACACTCAATTGATGTGCTTAGAATATATAAAATTGCAAGTTATGACTTGAAATATATATAGTACAAACACTTGAATTTAGTGAAAGAGAAAGAGAGGAAGAAGAAGAAAAAGAAGAATAAAAGAGAAATATTTGGGGGAAATTGTATGTGTGTTATCCCTACACACAAACTATTTTATTAATATATGTGGAGAGAGATGGTAGACTATAGTATACGGTATATCATATATATATATATATATGTATATGTATGTATGTATATGAGACTTCTACAAATATTACCCTCCAAGTAATGTATCTCAACACTCCCCCTCAAGCTGGTGAATAGATATCTATCATTCCCAGCTTGTTTACAATATATGAAAAATGCACGCTACTTAATCCTTTTGTGAAGATGTTCGCAAGTTGATACTTGGTCTGAACAAAAAGAATGCAAATGCGACCAAACTTGATATGATCCTTGATGAAGTGTCGATCAATCTCTACATATTTTGTTCTATCATGTTGTATTGGATCATGTGTGATTTTGATAGCTACCTTGTTGTCACAAAAGAGGTTCATGGTACCTATCATCGGAAATCCCAATTCATCAGGTAACTTCTTTAAGCATAGGAGTTCGCAAATCCATTGGCCATAGAGCGAAATTCTGCTTCAACACTAAACCTTGCCACAATAGATTACTTATTACTTTGCCATGTGACAAGATTTACCCAAACAAAGAAATAGTACCCTGATGTGGACTTTTGATTAGTCAATGAGACTGTCCAATCTGCATCAGAATATGCTGCCATGGCCACTCTCTAATGATCAAATTTTTTATACATAATTTATTTGCCTGGGCACCCCTTTAGATATTTCAAAACCCTATATACAGTTTCCATGTGTTCCTGAGTAGGGGCAAGCATGAACTGGCTAATTACACCTACTACATATCCTATATCAAGTCTAGGTAAAGATAAGTAGATAAAACACCCAATAAGTCGCTGATATCTATTTACATCAATCAACATCTCACTATCACCTTCTTTTAACCTATGATTGACCTCAATAGGAGTAGCACACGGTTTACATCCCATCATTCCTGAGTCATTCAATAAATCGAGAACATACTTCTTTTGACATAAAAAGATTCCTTGTCAAGATCTAGCCATTTCAATCCCCATAAAGTACTTTAGTGAGCCCAAATCCTTAATTTTGAATTCTCTTACCAAATTACTCTTAAGTTACACTACTTTCACTTCATCATTTCCCGTAACCACAATATCAATGTATACAATGAGAGTCATTACTTTGTTACCTGCTCTTTTCACAAATAAGGTGTGATCTGCTTGGCATTGTTTACCCATTTGTAATAATTGTTGCTCGGAACCTCTCAAACCATGCTCTTGATGACTATTTTAAGCCATAAAAGTGCTTTTTTTAGTCTATACACTTTTCATTTTGCTCATGGAATTTGAAATCCAGGTGGTGTATCCATGTATACCTCCTTTTCCAGATCTCCATGTAAGACGGCATTCTTCACATCAAATTGAAGTAGAGGTCATCCTTGATTTATAGCTAGGGAGATTAGAACCCGTATTGAATTCATCTTTTCCACTGGGGCAAATGCCTCCTGTGCCAAATGTTTGTGTATACCCTTTTGCAACTAGACGGGCCTTGTATTTGTCAACTATTCCATCAAGTTTATACTTCACAGTAAATACTCACTTACATCTAACTATCATCTTTCTCTTTGGAAGAGTAACCAACTCTTATGTTTGGTTTTTTTCTAGAGCTTTCATTTCCTCCTCTATAGTGGCTCACCACTGTATCTGTGCTAAGGCTTCAGATACTCTGTAAGAAATAGTGATTGAAGACAAGGAAATAACATAGTTTTGAAAAGAAGTTGATTGAGCATGATAGGAAACAAAGTTAGATATGGGATGTTGAGTACATGTTCTAACACCTTTTTGTAGAGCAATAGACATGTTAGAATCATCTACTTCAAGAGGGAAAGACGTGTTACCTGTTTCAGGGATTGAATCCAAAGAAGACTCTGGAATGGGAGCACAAGGATTCTAGTCATCTACTTGCTTTTGGCTGTCTGAGTCACCTTTCTTATTTCTTCGAGTGTATACTTTAAGTTTAGTCTCTCATTCTCTATCGACACCAGTTTCATCAAAATAAAATGAAAGGAGTGGGACAGGAAGTGGAATTATGGAGGAAGAAGACAACTTTTCACCTGAATGATCCCTCTAAAGAGGTAGTGTCTTATCTGAAGAAAAAAAGGGAATAGATTAAAAAAATGTCACATCTCAACAAACAAACTTCCTTCGGGTAAGTGGGTGAAAGCACTTATACCATTTCTGATCAACACCATAACCTAAAAAAACATAATTAAGTGCTTTTGGATCGAACTTGGTACGATTAGATTTAGATATGTGTAAATAACAAATACATCCAAACGTTTTTGGGGAAAAAGAGAACAAAGGAGTTCCAGGTGATAAGACTTCAATTGGAGATTTAAAAGAGAGAACATAAGAATGAATCATGTTCATGAGATAGGTGGCTGTTTGAATAGCATTAGACTAAAAAGTCTTAGGTACATTCCTTGTAAACATGAGCGCACGAGCGATCTCAAGTAAATGTCTATTCTTACACTCAACCACCCTATTTTGTTCAGGAGTACCGGGACAAGTGGTCTGATGGATAATTCCAGAAGCATCAAAGAATGAAGACAGAGAGT
Source organism: Platanus orientalis (assembly GCA_025762735.1). Classification (NCBI taxonomy): domain Eukaryota; kingdom Viridiplantae; phylum Streptophyta; class Magnoliopsida; order Proteales; family Platanaceae; genus Platanus; species Platanus orientalis. Next base: position 1,569 of record JAOXJP010065768.1, on the reverse strand, counting down.
TTGAGAGATACTCTTACCCATTGTCAGATCACAAACTGCAAAGTTTGGGACCAAATTGTATGAGATTCATGTTACAAATTGATTTGAATGCAATACGCACATCACTTTTTTCTGTAATAAATATACCCATGTAACACGAGAGTAATCATCTACAAAAGTAACAAAGTGATGGAACCCATATAAAGAAGTGACTGGGGAAGGCCCCCACCCATCAGAATGAACAATAACAAAAAAAGATAAACTTATATCGAGTAGCCCTTCCTGATAATTCAAATAAGTTGAAGAAGGTCATTCATTTAAACTTCTTTCTTAGTTCCAAATTGAGACCATCTTGAGCGAGTTTAACAAACTCGACCTCAGGTAGACAAGTAAGGCATCTCGATTTGGCCCGTTTGAATTACATAATGATTTGATCAGATGTTTCCTCTGGTTATTATTTTAACATTGCCAAATCAACCATTGATACCCCTAGGCCTGCTCGAGCAAAGTGGGATTAAAATTTATCTTCCATCTCTTCTCATCTTTGGATCAAGTTGGGTGGAAGGTTTGTATACCAGGTAAAGGCTTGTCCCATTAATGAGTTAGGGAACAACCTGAGTTTATAATAACCTTGGTTAGAGAATTCCCTACATTGTGTAGTGAAGCGACTGATGTGCTCTATAGTCATCTTACTATCCTTCCTTGAAAAGGTAGTAAAATTGAGTATTTTATACCTTTGAGGGAACTCGTAGTCCCTGTTTATTTGCTTAAGGTATGACTTTCTATATGTTGGCCATGTAGTTCGCCTAAGACCAGGCCCATACAATTCCTTGAGGACACCAATAACCTGTTCTTAAGGATTTTGGGCATACCCCTATGATACTGCATCATATGGTTGTCCTTAGGTTTGATGAGTCCTTTGGTATGGTGGAGGCTGCATGTTAAATCTTATGCCTGTATCACCATACTCATTGTTTGGGAAAGGATTACTCCAATAATTTGGTGGGTCTTACCTTCTATTGGGTAGAGGATTTGGCCTTGGATGCCCATATCCGTTAGCATTTTGACAGAAACGATCATTTCGATATGTCTGTTGCGTATTTTGGTCAAAATAACCATTTCTACCATTGTGTTGGTCTTGTCCCTTCATTTAGGATGTCCACTGCTTATATTGAGGCATTTCATTCGGCTCGAATGCAGGGTTCTTATGAACCTCGAGCTTGTCGGGCCCTATTGGCATACTCGATCTAGCAGGATAACCTATAAAGTCTTTATTTCTCTATTATGATCTCCATGTTTGAACCGTAACTGGTTCATTATGGGGTGGCTTAGGGAAACCTTCGACTCTTGGCCCTCTTGGGTAATCGGGGGGTCTATCTTGCCCCTCGAGTAGGGGTGCCCGACCCTAGCCCGGCCCTCAAATTGGCCTGAAAAAGCCCGGCCTGAGCTAGGCCCAGCGAGGGCCCGAGCCCGCACTTTTATTGAGGGCCGGGCTTGGGCTTACCTAGGCCCAGCCCGAGGCCCGAACTTTTACATATATAATATATATGTATTATATATAATATACTAATTATTTTAAAATTATCAATA
>JAOXJP010065757.1:0-15493 GCA_025762735.1 Platanus orientalis | reverse complement strand
ATTAAGAAAGGAAAGCAGAAGTCGTTAGAAGCTATTTAATGAATTTAGAGAGTTGTTAGTTAGTTAAGCAAGTTGTTGTAACAATATATATGTAAAGAGAGAATACTCTATAACTGTTTAATGGTTCTCATAAATGAATATCTATAAATAAGAGAAGGACACTCTCAATCGGGGTATCCAAAGCTTCTTTATTCATCTCTCTCTCTCTCTCTCTCTAGGTCCGTTGGTATTTGTTCTCAGCCTTATTACGCTAAATCTTTAAACAACTTTAAAAACAATTTTCCAAAAAGCAAAAAAAAAAAAAAAACTTTTGAAACAGTTTATTAATGAACAGGCTTTTTTAACCTAATGGATTTATGTATTCAAAGCATGGTCTGGTTTTCTGCAAAGTGTTGGTGAAGAGGGTATTTTACCATTACGAAGGCAGCCATCGTATTGTAAGAAACAAACCCGTGGGTGGAAAGGGACAAGGCCAGGGACTTAGATCGGTATAGAAGATACACGTCAACCAGCTTTTGGGCCACGTTTCCTCATTTTGGTCCAAAAGTCGGTCGAAGGGACGCGACCCAACATGTGAGTGTCCTCCCTGTTTTTGCCTTCCTCTAAGACGGACTCGAATTTTAGTGGGCCCCATCTTCCTTGGCCATCTTCGACGTAACACGTCACGAGAAAGTGAGAGGCACCGCCTCGGATCCAGCACGTGCTTTCACGCACGACGGTAACATGCCGGAGATAGGACGAAAGTGAAGTCCCACCTCCCCCTGGTTCCGTTTAAATGTCCAAAAGGTCCTTTCTTTTTTTTGTTTACCAAAACTACCCTCTCTATATTTGACTTTTTTTTTGCTTCCGGATACGTGTAATTCATGTGACAGATTCCCTGTGGCCAATCAATACATGGATTCCAATCAGACACTTTTAAGAAGTAGACTCACATTTTCTCACTCAAATCTTTCAATTCTAATGAACGGTTCGCACTGAATGCCTTAATAAGGGCAAATCACGTAATTTCAGAAAAATAACAAGGCTGGTTTCGATGCATAAGTACTGCGAACTCCGTTCACGGACGTTAATGCCTTGTTACCGTACATCGTTAACGGCCGTTAACTGTCGTTTCCAACCGCTCCGTTTACTAGAAACGAAACAGAAGAACTAGAGGCCATGGTCCCCACCACAAAGAAAGGAAAGCAGGGGATGGGCGCACGTGACCAGGAGGAACTCCTAAAGGTCACCTGCGTGGTCTGATATCAAATGCGACACCTCCCCCTGATGGGACACTCAGGAGGAGGAATCAAAAACCTCCAAAAAGTGAATTGATTCCGCCCCCCGAGTGTCCCATCAGGAGGCATGGCGCATACGATTTCATCCCTCAAATGAGACCTACACCACTTAAACAGCCTTGAGGATTTGGTGCGACCCGAATGCTTAAGGTCTGCCTGCATCAGTGACAGACGCATCAGCACTGAAAAGTGGTAATCACCCCCGAAAAAGTGTAAATCACTTTTCCGGCGCTGAAGTGTCTGCCTCTGATGTGGGGCACAACTAGGTGTTTTTTAAGGGGTCGTACCAAATTCCAGTGGCTTAAACAGGGATCCCGAAGTAAAAGCGCCCAATATCCACATATAACCTGAGCCACAGTTTCCATGTGTCTTAAGCTCGGTTTAGAATTTGAGATGTTACTAACCTAAAGACAAGGGCTGAGACCCACGAAACCCTTCTTTGAAAGAGATAAGGCTTAAGTATTAAGGTAAGCCGTCGAATCAAATCAAATATCTTAAGAGGAGAAGAAAGTAGTTTTCTCCACAGCAATGCAGCTTGAGAAACCTAGACTACCGGCTTTTTAATTTGCTGTGCATTTCACAAGTCACATTTAAGTGTTTTTAACTCGTACTACCAAAAAGTATACTTATAGAGGGCATAGCTATTAAGTAAAGAAGAATATCACAATCTTGTCTTAATCATTTGATATATTGTGGATTTCAAAATAGTGAAACATGTATTAGAAAAAAAAACATATAATATGAGATGGGTTTGTAAAGTCACTTAACAAAGAATCCTGGGAGATTACTTGATAGGTTTAAGTCACTTAACACAGAATCATGGGAGATTCAGGAATTTTCACTTCACAGCAAAGTTGGCTGTCAAAATTGGTTTAGGTGTTGGCCACATTGGTCTCTTTTCATGTTGTAAATTTTAACTGAGGGTTACATAAAAGAAGAAGCCAACGGCAATGAAAAGTTAAAGAAGGGTTACATAAAAGAATCAATGATGGAGACAAAGAAGAAGGTATTCTGAAGAAATTTGAGGGAACTAGAAGTCCTCAATGGTTATAAGTTTTTCCATCACAACAACCACAAAGGCCATATACAAACACAAGATCACATCAGTGGTTGTGATTTGAAAGTTCGCATTTATAAGCTCTCTTCTATTGCGTGTAGTGAATGATTTAAAGCATTCCAAAGCCTACTCAAGCAATCCAGAGCATCAGTTTATAACACAACGATACTCATAGCTAGGGATGGCAACTGGTCAGGTTCGATTGACCCTAACCTGGTACCCCCCATAACCAAACTCCCCGATTTTGGTCTTAAATAGACTAGTTATTTTCACCTGCCCCTATGTTCTGGTGTCACAAACAAGTAAATGATTAAAATGCCATCAATTTTTTCCTTCTTTTTTCTGTTAAATTACGATTACTAATAGTGTTTTGGTCATTGGATTTTTTTTAAAGTAATGAAAAAACTAGTATTTTATGCTGTTGAATAACATATATATAAATAAAAGAACGAAAAAGAAAAAAACAGTTTAGATAGTGATGAGTAGAGAGTGCTGTCAATCGGGTCAGGCTGAGCCGGGTTTGTTGAGCCCAACCCGAAATACAATACCTAGACCTGAACTGGGCCCAACCCTGAATTCAGCTAAACAGTCAAAGTTTATTAAGAACATGCTTCAGGTCGAGTTTAAGCTACCCGAATATAACAGTTAATGGGTTGTTATCCATATAAACTAATATATTGTTAAGATATTAAATTTAATAATATTATAATTTATTTATTAAAAAATCATATTTATCCTCATATATTATATAGCATATATAAAATATTTTGTAGTTTAGGCTGGGCTAGGCTAAGGCCTGTTAGGACTCAGCCCAAACATTATTTCAAGCCTATAACCAAAGCTCGAACTAACACTTGCACAGCCGACCCAAATTTCAGACCTAACAAGTCGAGCTTTGGATCAGCCTGCCCAATTGATAGTCTTAAGAGGGAATACATATAATATTCAATATCAGTAGGGAGTATATATAAAAATACCAAAACATAGGGGCAAGTGCAAAACTCTAAATATTTCTCTCCTCTAGGCTTTGCATAGTTCAATCATAATATAATATAAATATAGCAAACCAAGGAAAAGTTCTGTTAGCTTTAATTCCTTATAACTTAGAAAAGCCTTACCATTTGGAAACTAGTTTCTTGCAGTTATTGTTCATCCTTTGGGTAAACCTGTAGCAATGATCTTATAAAAGCTGAGGGAATGAAGCCTGAAGTTAATCCTCATTATTTGGGAGCAGAAGCCAATTTTTAATTTTTTTTAATATCCCTTATGGCAAGTCAACTTGAATTCGAGCAACATCCGGTGTCTTATTCTTTCTACATCCTGTATTTATGTACAATTCATACCCAGGAACTGCCACTGTATTGCCCACATTTAGGGCCTTCACAATCTTTCTGGTGCTTGATCTAACCTCATTGCCTGACTTGATCCAACCGGTTCTGGACCAAGACCTAGCACCATGTAGCCCCCTTTTGGCTTGACTTAATATATGTTAATGTCATGCTTAAAAACAAACAAAAAACCTGCTATTTTCAGTATAAGCTTAGACTAATTTGGATAAATGGAGTCTTCGTAAGCAGGTTCTATAAGTCCCATTTCATTTTCACTATCAGGATCTTTAGGTTCACATTTTATATTTATCTTGGCTTTTCTTAACTTGGGCAACTATATTTTCCTAATCACCATATGCTTTGGAAGTTGGAACAAATAAGAAAACCTAAATGATCCTTGCATTAGTTTTCCCCCAAAATGACTTGAACTTGTATGTGATCCTTTTCACGAAGCCTAATTAGTTTCCCCATTTACCTCAGATATGTAAGTCTTTTGTATGAATTTACATTACGATCTTTTTATAGAGATGATGTTCTAAGTTCTAATAGGTTATACTTGCCGAGTAGGATACTTTGTAGATGCGCATGACATTGGTGAACTCTCCACATTATCAACTAATTGAGATGTGTTTTACTCCTCCAAATACACAGCTACCAGTCTTGTAAATCCAAACTGTTCAATCACGCTGATTCTTTTGTTTTGTACCCTTCATTTATGGTAGGGAACAATACGGATTAATGAGAAAAATCTATGTAAAGCAGAAATATTAAAATAAATTGCATTCACTTATATCAGCAGTACGGTGTCAATTGCATGGAGCATGGAATCAAGGGTATTAGGATCTACAGTACAGTATAATACAGTAGGCCATGAGATACCAGACTAGGGTATTTTGCCCGTTGATGCGAATAATTGATCGAATCAAATGTAGAACTAATTCAAATGAAAGAAACTAATCAACGGAAGTTACTCTATTACTAAACTATTTAGAGAAAATTATATGAGATGATCTGCCATGGAACCCGGCCTCATCACATGGATAATGAGACTTTGCCTCTTTGCACCTACTTAAATTGGAAGCATTAGACATCAATCCAGATATTAGCCGTGTTTCAAACAAATGTGATCGTCTAAGACATTATATTTATTGCTTATATTTGAATGGTTAACAGAAACATGTGAAGCAGCTTACAAAATTAGGTTAATCAGTGGTGTTATTAGGTCATTCAAGTTATGCTGATTTATTTATATAATTCCTATGTCCTATAGAAGAAGTGCTCTATATAATAGATAGTTTGGATCCTGACTCCCCATCAACTATTATGGGTCGTCACCCCACATAGCTTTGTCAAATGAGGAAGGAAAATAGTCTTCCGCAGCAAAAACCCCAGCATTGGAAGCTTGAAATGGCGGGTTCTATTGCATTGTATGTGAAACGTAATGGGTTCTTGGATTACCATACAAGAACAATGCCTGACAAAGAATATTTTGGTAAATATATAGGTATTAATCAATTGTATTTACTAAAATACCCTCATTTACTCTGTGTATTTAGGGATGAGGCTGTCAATGAGCTGAGCTACTTCGGCTCGGCTCAGAGCTTGGTTTGTCAAGAACCGAGCTTGAGTCTAGTTTCAAGCTTGCAAAGCAGAGGCTAAGCATCCTTTTGAGCTTTTTGAGCTAGTTTAGCTAAATGGGCCTACCTGAGCTGCACTAGGCTTAGTTCGTTAAAAGCTCAACTTGTTAAGTGTCTTATATATGTAAATCATACATATAGCTATTTTATTTTTATTTATTTTTAGATACAAAGGACTGAATTTTATTGAAAAGAGAAAAAAAAACATGAAAAGCAAAGAAACAATTAAACAAACCCTCATCAAGGTGATGAAAGGCCAAAGAGGAAAACAGACAAAAAGAAGAAAAATCCCAAGAAATATCAAACACTCCCAACTCCTCACAACAAAAAGAATGTCACTCCCCATTTACAAACTGTCCAAAAGAAATGTAGTCAAAAAGAGTTTTGTAAATGTAAAGAGAAATCTCCTATAAACTCCTTATCTTGTCCTCGAAAATTCTAGAGTTTCTTTCCTTCTGATAACTCCAACAAATGATCCCTAGTAGGTAAGACCAAATGATTTCAAGCATTCTAGAATTCCTTATATATGTATTGTATTATATACTCAAATATTATATATATATATATATATATATAGATTGTTATAGCATCAGTTGTCGGGTATGTTCCAACAAATTATATACTTGGTCGTTAGAAGTAGATTTGGGTCATAGGCTACTGGGCTTTAAGTTTCAGGCTTGAAACAGTAAACTTGAGTTTGGGGAGCCGAGCTTGCCTCAATTTTAATAAGCCTAGCCTAAACTTGGCACCTTAGGTTGAGTTGAGCTGCGCAAAGCTCGGCTCATTGACACTCCCCAAATAGGGAGACACCCCTTGCTGGGCATCATCTCTTGCGTGTTGGCCCAGTGTCTGTTCAGTCTAATTGGAGAGACTAACAATCACTATATGTATTGCGGACTACCCCTGCCCTTGTCCCCTTGGACCATGACCTGCCATTTTCGATCAACTCTTGGGCTGCCCTAGGGGTATTTTTTAAGGTTGCATTGATTCCAATTAGAAGGGTGGGTCAACAGGGACCCAAAGAGGAGGCGGTCAATTTAACATGATTAGTAGCAATAGGTCAGTCTGGTCTGATGAAATCTGGGCTGAGTAAAAGTACCAACCCAAATTTGTAATGGGTTGGGGCCCTATTGCTCTTCTTAATCCATGCCAATTAGAAAATAAAAAATTAAGGATTCTAATCCCATACGAGAACCAATTCAAGGATCAAAACCAAGCAACGCAGGAGCTATACTTAGCAGAGGCTCCAGAGTGCTGGGATGAAATTTCCTCGCAAAAAGGAAGCAAACCGATGTAGTATTTCCATTATAAGTGCAATTGAAACCATCTCGTATCCTGTTCAAAAACACTGCCGAAACATCCTTCCGCACGAACGTACTTGGGTGTGAACCACCCCTCGACCAATCGACCCAAGTGATGCTCCGGTTCGAGTTTAGCTCTGGGTAGAGCATGTTCACGAATGTTGGTAGGTAGTGCTCATCCATGTAACATGAAGGCCTGCAATGGTCTCTAAAGATAGGGTAGTACTTCCGGTCGGATATTATCTCGACGGCGAGCCTCCGGTGAACTTCGAACCATTGGGACCCTTTGCGCCAATCCGAAATTGACACAATAGGCCACATTCGCTTGTTGTATCGACCACGGCCTACGGGTCGCGGGTCGTCGAATGAGCCAAGGAAGCTGTGGTTGGAGATGATGAGGTAATTGTAGACTGTAGAAAAGTTGAATACAGGAATACAGGTTTCAGATAGCAATACAAATCTCTCGTTAGAGAAGTCAAGTAGTGCATTGGCTAGTAGGCGCCTCTCTGCATCGATCATTGTTGCCCTTCCCCATTCAACTGGCTGCAACAAGAATACAAACAAAAAGACTGAGCCGGGCCTATCACAGGCCTTCAACGTAAAATTTGAACCAGACTCCAAACTGGTTCATTTAAGACACTCCAATACTCCATTCCCATCCCTAGTGGTAGTAATAGTAATGGACCAGTAGTAGCAAAGGCACTCAGGATCCTCTCTTGCACTTGAAAGTCTTGTAAACGTCTTGCAAGCACATGTAGTGCGACATGTACTCCTCAAAAAATAAAAAATAAATATAAAAAAGAAATCAAATTCAGGAGTGTGATCTTCACTTTTTTCAGAGTGTCACACTGCAGGCGCTTGCAAGACTTTTCAAGTGTAGGAGAGGATCCTGAATGTAGCAAAGGGCTGTCAATTAGCCAAGCCGGGCTAGGATTACGGACGAATTTCATTCATACTGATACATGCAAACAGCATCAAGGCTGACACATCAGTGCCAAAAAGTGACTTACACTTTTTGGGGGATGCTTATCACTTTTCAGTGCTGATATGTCCACTCCTTGGCACCATTCGGATGCATCAGTACGAATTTCATTTGTTCCTAATCTTCTCCGAGCCAAGCTAAGACTACGCTTTTCCCAACTTGCCTTAGGCTTGCCACCATTGGTTGGGCTCAGGCTTGGCTCGTATTTGATGGACTTAAAGTGAGGACCTTAGGGCTTGGGTTTATCTCCTAAGCCCAATCTTATAACGGATCTCTTTAGGCCCAAAACTTTCAAGATATCCATGATCCAAAGCCCTCAGGATAAAATCATCAAAGAACGAGGATTTTAGCAATAAAATATAGAATCTAGGTTTATTATATGTAAATACAAATACCTAAGGGAGCCCAACCCAGTGGGTTCAGCTAAGGTGCTATGCTTTAGCTCAGGATCGCCTTGCTAGTTGTACATTCTAGCTCAAGGCTTGGCCCAGCATGAGTTTGGCTGGTTTGGCTGGTTGATAGCCCTAGAAGTAGTAGTATTTATTAGGGAACAGGTTCTCTATGAGTTCTCATACAAAAATCTTTTGTTTTTGAAATACTAAAATTAATCATTTGTCACAGTTGTAGGGATGTGCTTCTCCAATAGAGATGGCAGTATAGCCTCTCCATGGAAGAGGTCAGGGTTTCAAACCCCCGGGCAGTAATTCCATAATGGATTGCATTGACATCTGCCCACCTCACCAGTGGTAGTTCTCTATACTCATGACCAATCTTAAGGATCACCTATCTGATGAAACAGGTTAGCAATCTTTCCACATGGCAGAAAGAAAGGGGTCATTTAGCGAAGAGACATGAACGACCCATCAAGAAAAGTTAGAAAACCCTTTCCCTTAAATATAGTCTTATACTCTTATCACCTCTATTTATCATTTATAGTTCAAAATGCTCTCATCCACTAAATTAAAGTTAAGTTTAGTACCTAATCTCAAAATGGCTTACTTCCATGTCCAGGCCCACTCTCTACTGCTGATTTTCACTTAATAAGTACTAAATACCCTCAACCGGGGCGATATCCTCTCTGACGTGAAGATTTGTGCTGGGCTTGGAGCCACCATTCATGGGGCTCCAAGCCCGGCATAAATCTTCATGTTGCAGAGGATATCAACCCCAACACCACTCTAGATTGTCATTATCCCATATTTTGTCCTATGTACTATGTACCATGTATTCATCATCCATCTTATGGTGAATGTTAAGCCATAATTTTTCACTCATATTCCCCAAAAGTCCCTCCTCTTGAGTTGCAATGTTTCACCCTATATATGATTTTACACTATATATTATTCTCAAATTAAGAATATGACCCTAGATAGAATGGAATAGCATAACAGGAGATTGTGTAGCCAACCCCACGTAGGTTTTATCAGTCTTGCATTGAGTTTAAAATATGCTCACTGATTAACCTTGTGTTTGGCATGGAATGAAATCATTTTATTTTGGTCTTTCATAGTACCTGAGTGCATATGTGACCCAACAAAAATGAATTGACTTCCATTCATCACCAAAATATGAAGGATAACATAAATCATTTCATTTTATAAAAAACCTAGGATGACTTTATTCTTAATTTTGGTTAATAAATCAATATGAATCTAAATGAGTTTGTTTTCAACCATCACCATAAGCTTCAAATGCGGCCTTGAGAATTAAAATGAAATGATTTCATTATTGGTGGCGCAACCAAACACGACCTAAGATTTCACATTGGCAGTATGGGTACCATGAGAACATCTGTAGTTTAACTCTACAAAGAAAGTAGGAGTGGCAATGAAAAAGAAGAAAGGAAGGGAAGAAAACATTGACCTTGCTTGGTATCCTACGCTTGTAGAACACTGAAGATGCCGGTGGCTCCTCCGTGAAACCAGGTGAGGAATGAAGATAAATGGAGAAGAGCCCATCATGTCCTTTGAAGAACCTCTCCCACATAGGTCCTAGTGGCAATCTCCCCCTGGCCAAGAACATGAATGCCACCTTCGGCGTTCGGTTGTATGGGTACTCCACGACATGCGGCGACATCGAAGCCCTCCACATGAGCTCTTCATCGCTCATTGAGTGCCATAGTTCATCTGGAGCTATCCAATCTCCCAACCCCCTCATCGTTACAGAATTATTGAAAGCCAAAGAAGAAGATGATGAAGATAAGGAAGAGTTACATATAGGAATCAACGATGGAGAGAACTGAGGGAAGTAAAAGTCCTCAGAGATAATAAATGTCTTGACATGATTACTAATGAACACTCCCATGACAGCCATAAAGAAAGCCATGGCCAGACAGAAAACTACAGTGGTTGTGATTTGAAAACCTTTTTCTCTAAACTCTCTTCTAGTGCGTGTGGTGAGGTCTTTTACTATTACAGACATTTCCTTGGGCTGCTGTATCTCTTTCTCATTCATTTCTCTTGAAATCTCTGGATATAACATGGGTGCAACTTCGAGTGATTAACTTGACAGTTAGCCTTTCTTCGTTAGGGACATCTTTTAGGGGGGAACCACTTGGATTGAGACAGCATTTCTGTTTACGTAATGGGTTTGGGCCGTAGGGCCCGAGAGACGTTTGATTTGGTAATGAGAGCACATGGGAAGTGCTAGGAAGGGTGAAAGATGCCCTGAAGCTGTAATTGATTTTATGAGAGAGAGAGGCTAATTTGTTGGAATGTTTTGCAGAGGAACCCATTAACTTTTGCATGCCTCAACTGGCATGGGGCGTTTCGGTGAAGAAGGATGACGAACGGATGAATGGCGTGGTTTATCACTCTCACATACACGAGAGGCGCGGGAGATGTTATCTATCTGTGGTAGTGTATCATGTGTTGGGGTCCCATAAAATGGTGGGCTCTCTCACTCTCTCTCTCTCTCTCTCTCTCTCTCTCTCTCTCTCTCTCTCCTGATTTCTCTCCTATTTTTATTTTGGGTAATTTGTACTCCTAAAGATTAGTATGGAAAACCTACCATGGAGTGCTCATAAAGTATGTGGGACCCAATGAATGGTGTGTCCCACTTAATGAGATCTACCGTTCCAAAAAACCTTCATCTGGTGGTCAAGTAAAGCATGAATAATGGTCAACGACGCGAAAAAAAAGAAAAGAAAAGTCATTAGATCATATGGCTGTATTGATCTGATCAGATTGGTTTGTCCTAGTTGAGTCCATGGAAATCCTGTCCAAAGGCCTCTACTGGCAATCAAAATTGATTCGATTGAGAGATAAATTAGTGGTTCGTTCCATTGTACAAGCAAGATTGGTTGGATTAGCCCACTTTTCTTAGGGTATATATTCACTTATGCAGAAGTCTCTATTCCTTGGTAATTAAACCTAAAGATCAAAGATCAATGAACTAGTCCATGCTTGATTAGCCAAGCAGACAAACGACAACGACCCTGCATCTTTTTGATTTCTCACATTGTATAAAAATATTCATGAGTACTTTGGTAAAGGAACTAGCAGCCCACCATAATTAACACATTAGTGTATTTACTTAAAATACCCCTCAAATGCTTTTCTCCATTTCATAATTTGGCCCATGTATGGGGTTGGTCCTATTCAATCAGTGGGCAACTCTTCCATAGCGACAAAGCCCATAACCCTAATTATAACCTTCCGGTGGTTGAATGGGCTCCTTCCCCAACCACCAATCCAACATTTTTTTTTCTTTTGTTTTAGAACAGCTGACTGACATTATTGATCATCTTCTTCTTCTTCTTCTTTTCTGTGCTCTAGATTATTCAGATGTGATAACGAACTGAACGTTTGAGATTATATCTAAAACGACCACTTTTGTACAACAGCTTAAAGAACACGGCTTCTGTAACCTCCATGGAGGCACAAACGCTGACCAGTAAAGTCATGATGTTAGGAAGGATTTAAATGATCCGTTGTTTTAACCATCAAAATGAGGTATTGCTCAGAGGATCTTCGTTGCTCCAAGAAGTATCCATTTAGGCCAAACGTTTAGATGGTCTTGGATCAAAGACTATGCAAATGAAGGTCCTACATAACATTGTTTGAATCAACATTTAGTTAGATTTGCTCAAAAATATTTTTCTCCACCATTCACCACAAATCGACGGTCACAGAGAATGTAATAGATGGAAGGTGTCCAGGGCGTAAGAGCAGTGTAGTTTGCAAGCTAATTGAAAGCACTAGTTTTTTTTTTTTTTTTTTTTTCAAATCTAATCCATTGTGGAATTGCTGTTCGTGGGGTTGAAACCCCAGCCTCTCCATTGAAGAGGCCATACCGTTCCATCTCTCCTGGAGAGGCGCATCTATCTGATATACTTATATAAGCCTTATTTAAGGCTGCTTCTTAGGCACACCCACATCCATGGACAGCATTCCTGCATAAAGAATGTAGAAAGTTTAGAACTCCTGATTCAGCATCCTGGTATCCCAACCCACATTGAATAAATATCTGAAGCCACAAGCAACCCTTTTTCTCAGAACATAAAATGCTTTGGGTATGAGATGTAATTATTGCATGAAGTTCTCATCAACTGTAATTCTCAAATAGGCCAAGGATTCACATATAGAGTTGGATATAGGGATGAAAGTTTCCGGAGAGAATGTGGGAAGTGGTTCCAAACTACATAGAAGATGTGTGGTGGGAGAAACACAGAGAACAGCTTTCCTCAACTGGGCTCCTGACTACCCTCTTGGCAGCAAATACGACATGGCTACAGTCGAACATTTCTAAAGAGTAGTCTGCACATTCACAGGGGAATAATTGAAGTCTTTGCTCAAATATGGAATATGACATTAACATATATATGCCTCTACTTTTGCAAAATAAGAAACCATGTCCCTACGTTTTCAATACAGTTTGTAGTTTATTGAAGGTAGAGTAGTAACATTTAAAGATCCTTTTGTTTCAGCATAAAATAGGGTATAAATCAAGCAAAACAATCCTTCGTAAAATGTAGTAAGCCATGTTTAGTAACATGTACTACCAAAATATCACTTACAAAGAGAAGTGGACCAGATAAAAAGAAATGGGGAAAAAAAAAAGACAAAAAGAAGATTGAAAAAACGCAACCATTTAAGTAGTAAGTATGAAAATGACATCTGCAGATCGTTGAAACTACAAGCCAAAAGTATAGAACTGGATTTCCATATTGTCAAAAGACAAGAGGAATGGGTGACTCCTTTTGTGAGTAGGGAACAGCTAGGTCACATCCATATCAGAACTTTAATGTATTAAATTTCAATCATTTTCAAACTGGGGATGATAAGAATGTTCCTTAATTAAGAAAAGAAGGGAAAAAAAGGGATCAATTGCTGCTCACTAGGTAGTAAAAATAACTGATGTGTACTTGCTATTATTGTTTTTATTTTCCTTTTAATCATTTTCCTTTGTCATTAGGATTTAGATTTCCTTCATCGTTATTTCCATTTTACTTTATTTCATGTGTTATTAGGATACGATTCTTCTGTCTATGGGAAGAACCCTAGGGTTTGCTAAGTCAATTTAAAGCCATGTAATAATTCTTTTCTTCAAAGGAGAAATAAAAATTAATCTTCATAAGAAGTTGGAGGTCCGATCCCCTGATATAGGATCAATTTTCTTTCTTTTTTTTTTCCTTTTATTTGTGAATTTGGGTTCACATCATTTGGTGTCAGAGCCGGTCTGATCCTCCATGACGGCTAAAACTGAGTGAATAGAACAATTAGAAATCGAAATGCAAGCTATATGAGAACAGATAGAAGAAGGAAGGAAAGAAAGAATTGAAGGGTTCGCAGAGTTGTGGGAGATGATTCAACTTTTGCTTAAATGAGATGATCAAAACCAAACCCATGCTTTACCTCATATAACACTATGCTACTCACACATCCTCCCACAGCTACTTCGGCATCTATCCCGCCGGGTTGGAGAGATCTCAACTACAACAAGAAAATTTGGCAATATAATTATTCAAAAAAATGGCAATATTGACCATTGATCATAGGATCTAACTGCTTCAAGTCCTCTTCACGAGATGAGGAGGATATAATCAATTTTTTATCCATAAATTTGGGTGTTTTCACTAGGTAGTTTACCAAGCTACTTAGTGAGAAATCCTCATTGATGATGTCCATCATCACCATTGAAGCTATAAAAATCATGAAGATTAGTCACATTGAAGATCGGATGGATTAGGCCCACCATACAAGCACTCAATCCAACCTTCTTAACAATATTACATGTGCTAAATTTCTTGTAATTCAATTTCTGGTAGGTTTCACGTTGGGATCTGTCTTTCTTAAGTGCACCATAACTTGAGGACCTTCATTCAATTTTCTGGCGTTCTGGCGTTGATCAGCATCCTGCTCATTATTTTCGTTACTCTTCTTGGTAGCTGCTCGCAGTACTTAATATTATCGACTTAAGATTCAGCCTTTCACAGATCTGCACATCAAGTTGTATAGGAACTAAAGGACCCGAAAACAAAATAGAAACAAAAAGTTGTAAGGAAACTAGATCAAACACATGTTGTGGTTTATGCCCATATGCAGCTTCAAATGGGGTCTTCTTTGTGGTCTGATTAACAATTTTTTTATAAAAAATCAGCATGAGATAGTAGCCATATCCCAAGTCTTTACATATCCACCTGCCATTCATCATAGTAGATTTCAAAGGGCTCCAATTAACAACCTCAATCTGCCAATTAGTTTGTGAATGGCACATGCTCGACTACTACAACTGTGTGTAAGCAACAACTTCCAAAGCATCCACAAAAGTAGAGGTGTTCACAATCCTGTGTTCTACAATACACAGCAGATGGAGAAGATGGATCTAAAATATAATTATGCAATTAATTTAATACTTTACCAAAATAAGGATCATCTACACACTGGTTTTTCCACTTCTCAAAGCAAATACTGCATGTTGTCAACAACATGAATATCCAAGCCAGTGCACATGTGATGTTATTAGTTATAGTTTGGGCTTGAATGAAAAATTAAATTCCCAAAGATGAGCATTCCAATTGGCATGTCATGGCCTATTTTCTTATAGGAATTAAGGTATCACAATGCCAAATGATCTAAATAATGTCACCAATGTTGAAGTGCCTGCACCAAAGCATAAAACTCCAAATCATAGGTTGAATACAGTTGTTTTTCCCTAATAAATTCTTCACTACAAAAGTTATAGGTCATCTATCCTGACTTAGAACAGCCCCAGTCCACAATGTTGAAGTGTTTGCACCATAGCATAAAACTCCAAATCATAGGTTGAATATAGTTGTTTTGCCCCGATCAATTTTCACTAAAAAAAGCTATATGTCATCCATCATGACTTAGAATAACCCTAGTACTCAATTGTGATGGGTTGCACTCTACCACAAACACCTCAAAATCAAGCAAAGCTAGCTCTCAAGCTTCCATCATCATGAGCCCTATAGACATCGGATATTGGTTAATTAAGGATTGGAATCAGTGAAGAAACAAGGGGATTAGATCTAGGGATTATATGCATTGTTTGTAGAGGATTATGAAGGAGTTATAACAAGGGTTAATGAGGGTCACGAAGGGGATAGAACTCAAGGTGTATCCAAGTTAGATTACTGTGAGGTTTTACTGATCTAAAACATAGTTTAAAAGGTTGTATCAGCAGGGAGATAAATCTAGACAGGCTCGAGTAACTGATAGGGATCTAACTCAGGGTATATTGGACAAGGTTAAGGGCCGAGATTTGAGGTTGTTTAACAAGAGTTCTATAGAGTTTTAAATCGGTGCAATATGGACTGATTTGAGGTAGAATCAGAAACTAAAATCAAGTCTGGTTTTTAAGGGAAAAAACAGTGAAATTGCTAAGTGTGTAATCCTAGAGGGGGGTGAATAGGATTTAATTAGATTTTTAATTCTTTTTAATTCCTTT
>JAOXJP010065746.1:0-15494 GCA_025762735.1 Platanus orientalis | reverse complement strand
TCTCTATGTTCCAAAACTTTCACAAAATGGTTCAAACTTAGTTTGATACATCCATTAAAGTCTTACGTTCTGATAATGGGGGGGAGGGAGAGTACATTTCTTCTTAATTGCAAAGATATTTGGTGAATTGTGGAATTGAACATTAGACCACTTACATAGGTACATTACAACAAAACAGAGTTGCTGAACACAAGAATAGGCACTTGTTGGAAGTTACCCAAGCCCTCCTTTTTGGCATGAATGTTCCCAAAACTTTTTACTTTGACGCTCTTCTTATTGTAGCCTATCTTATAAATTGTATGCCTTCCCAGGTTCTTAACTTTAAGTCACCCATTACTGTTTTATGCCCAGAGACTCCCCTCTTTATTGTTCCTCCTAAAGTCTTTGAGTGTGTTTGTTATGTTCATATCCAAAAAGATGATAGATCTAAACTAGATCCTTGGGCTATCAACTGCATTTTCTGGGATATCCTTCCACTCAAAGGGTACAAGTGCCACAACCCAAAGTTAGGAAAAAGATTTGTCTCGATGAATGTCATATTTTTTGAGTCCGTACCATTCTTTTCTTCTTCCAATACCTCTCTTCAGGGGGAGAGTTTACATGAAGAGAGGTCTCCATGTCTGCCTTCTGTGTTTCCATTCCTCCTACTCTAGTTCATCCATCCGTTTTTTACTCTTCATCATCATCAGATAGTGGGAAGGATCTACTTGTGCATACAAGGAGGAAGAGAGACACATCAAGTGATCCACCTCCGATTGCTTCTTTGGATCCAAGTATTACTTTGTAGATCCAGAAACTAATGATGACCTTCCTATTGCACTTCTCAAGGAAAAGAGATCTTGTACTAACCATTCCATTTCTAACTTTATGTCGTACAAAATTTTGAATTCTTCATATCTTATCTTTGTTAATTCCGTATCTTCCATATACATTCCTTCCAATCTAAAAGAGGCTATTGTTTAGAGCCAGTGGAGAGATGCTATGTGTGAAGAGATGAAAGCCCTATAAAAGAATGGAACATGGGAACTTGTTGACCTTCCATTGGGAAAACCGCCTGTGGGATGTAAGTGGGTCTACACTGTTAAATTCAAGGCGGATGGATCAATTGACAAGTACAAAGCAAGGTTGGTCTCAAAAGGGTACACCAAAACTTATGGAATTGACTACCAAGAGACGTTTGCACCCTTAGCTAAAATGAACTTAATCCGAGTATTATTGTCTATTGCAGCTAATAAGGGATGGCCACTTTGACAGTTGGATGTGAAGAATGCGTTTCTTCATGGTGATTTGCATGAAATAGTATATATGGTGCTTCCTTCAGGCTTTAAAATTCCTGGAAGTGAGGATAAAGTATGCAAATTAAAGAAGGCTTTGTATGAGCTCAAGCAATCACCAAGGGCTTGGTTTGAAAGGTTAGTGGAAGCTTGAAAAGGTTTGACTACAAACAATTACAAGCTGATCATACCATGTTCATCAAACACACATTGAAGGGCACAACTGCGGTTATTGTATATGTGGACGATATTGTGTTTACTAGGATGACTCAGAGGAAGAAAGAAGGCTGAAATCTCATCTTAGCAGCGAATTTGAGGTAAAGGATTTGGGGACATTGCAGTACTTCTTGAGAATTGAAGTTGCTCGCTAAAAAAAGGGCATTTTCATTTTTCAAAGAAAGTATACTCTAGATCTATTGGTAAAGACAGGGTTACTTAGGGTCAGACATGCAGAAACTCCTATTAAAGTCAATCAGGGGTTGAATGATCAAGATGGAAGACCGTTAATTAATGCTGACCGATAGCAATGACTAGTTGGGAAACTTATCTTCCTTACACTTACTAGGCTTGATATAGCCTTTGCAGTTGGGGTAGTTAGCTAGTTCATGCATGCTCCAAGAACACCCAATTTAGAGACTACATTTCAAATCCTAAGGTACTTGAAGTCTACTCCAGGTAGAGACTTGTTGTTTTCTAACAATGGTCACATGAGAGTGGAGGTGTATTCTGATGCAGATTGGGTAGGATTGATACTGGATCGAAGATCTACTTCAAGTTACTTAGTAGGTGGAAATCTTGTGACATGGCAAAGTAAGAAACAGTCAATTGTTACAAGATCCCGTGCTAAAGCATAATATCGATCTATGGCACATGGTATTTGTGAAGCTCTCTAGTTGAAGACCCTACTCTAGTAGATGAGATTTGAGGTACATGTTCCTATCGGTCTATATTGTGATAATAAAACAACGATCAATATCTCACACAATCTCGTACAGCATGATCGGACAAAGCACATAGAGGTGGATATACACTTTATACTAGAGAAGTTGTTAGGTGGACTGATTTGTACTCCATTTGTTACTACCGATCAACAATGAGATGATGTGTTAACCAAGGAAGTCACCAAGATTCAACTTCATGACATTATTAGCAAGTTGGACATGCTTGATAGTTATGCTCCAACTTGAGGTGGAGTGTTGAAGATATAAGGGTGCTACTACTGCAAGGGTATAAATGTCATGATGTATACATAAGGGTATCTTTGGTATCTCACCAAAGATACCATGCATATACATATATAATAAAACATATGAGAAAGAAATACATACTTATATGATTACCACCTATTCATCATCTTCCTCATTCTCCTCTTTTCTCTTCTATCGCATCTCTAGGGTTCATCAACAAGTATTTTATCAAGAATTTCATCTCCAAAATGGAAGAAAACTCTATAGTGGACAACTAACCCTAGCCCACTTGACAACTAACCCTAGCCCACTTGAGTTTGAAGCTCACTATCTTTTAAGAACACTACCCTTATTGAATCTTTCCACTTCTATCCATGTATTATTTGGTAAAGAACCATGGCCTGTAAAAGTCATTTTTTGTCTCAACATGAATGTATGCACTAACTGCCTTAGACTCGATATGGGCAACAATTTGTCTGATAATGGTAAAATAAATCAATTTACCAATTTATCCTTGATATACCTGAGATCAACTGATGGGTCTCCTATGAATTTTCCAAGAATACATCTGCTTCTTATCTTTGTTCAGAAAAACATGGATTACTTTCTAATGCAACACAAGTTGAAACTCAATTAGTGCCGAAGGCCAGCAAGCAAAGATGAGGAAAAAGAAACAAGTAATTATAATTTATAAATTGGTACACTTGTCTCCCAACTTCAAGGTAATAAGTTGCTGGTTGTCAAACAAGGAATTAAGTACTGATACATAGCTTAGCTACGGTATTATCTATCTTGTATGCATAGTAATTTCATGAAGTGGGCCTTGTGAGGACTCCTCCAACGATCGCATTCAATCCAATTATAATAAGATGCCATCTCACATGAGGCTGATCTCAATGATTTTTTTCTTTTATTGAACTTATGAATATGATTATCTTGAGGAATGTAGAATTCTTATTGTATCAATGAAAAAGATACAAAAGACTTTTTATGGAATTTTATTTTATTTTTTTAATGTTCCCTCACATTCTACACTTATAAACTGTAAGCGTATATGTAGTGTGCATGTGTGAGGGTATAATGGTATTTTGCATCTTATTCTACCCTAGTATATAATAAAGAGCAATACCGTCTGAGAGGGAACACACAAGACTCTGCCTGTGTTTCTCTCATATTTTTCTCCTTCTTCTCTTTCTCCTCTTTTTCTCTCCCACAAATTCCAACTTGGTATCAGAGCCACATTAGGATCAAAGGCTGACTGAGTTGGAGAAGGGCGACGAAGAACACTGCTGACGTTAGCTATATGGACGCTGATGTTAGCAGGTTCGTACATCAGTTGGGGGAAAAAATTTAAGGGTTTGGATCGTGGTGATTTATCATGAATTATCATGATTTTTTTATGATTTTCAGTGATCATAACGAGGTTTATTGGGCGATTTTGTGAAAAAAGGAAAAACGGCTAGATCTGAGAAAAATGCTCGATCCGATCATCTCGGGGGTTTTTTCGATGGATGATCTCTTCTAGTTGGGTCGTTTTTACATAAGGGATCATTCAAAAGTGGTCTCGCGTCATTTGGTGGAGAATCAAAGCATCGGTGAAAATTTTTGTCCAGGCACCTTAACGCCTGACATTTTTTTGGAGGTTTTTTGCAATTTTTTTGCTCCAAAAATTGATTTTGTCTCTCCAATCGTGCTTCACTAGTTTCTAATCACTATGTGTGCGTGATTAAGTGTGTTGGTGGTTGTGATTTGGGGATGATTTTGCCTCCTAGGCCTCTAATTGAAGCTTAACCGTATGTGTACCTTATTGTTTATGCTATCCCCACTTGTGTTTGTGTGGGATTAGTGGTTGTGGAAGTTTTGTTTAAGTCTGATCCCCTTATTTTGAAGTTTCAAGGATGTCGGAAACAAGTGATATCACATCCGAGCCTTCTGGCGGGCTGGAAGGGGTAACTGATAATCTAAACACTCTCATTTCAATAGTTTGGTTTGATGACATCAATTTTCTACCTTGGTTTTACTCTACACAAATATATATATTACTAGTAAATGGAAACTCGGATATTTGACGGGTGCGACTAAAACTCCAGCTCCCAGCTCTCTTACTTTTCCTAAATGGGAGGTAGAAAATGCCACTGTTATGTCTTGGTTACTCTATTCCATGAAGCCTGAGATTTCTAACAGTTTCATGTATCTACTGACTGCCAAAGCTATATGGGACTCCATGATTCAGACATATTCAAAGAAAGGCAATAAAGCCATGATATAAGGTGATAAATCTCTCTCTTCCTACTATTCTACACTTAAAGGGATGTGGCAAGAAATTGATTATTACAAGAGTTATAGTCTCAAGTGTTCTGAAGATGTTGAATACCACAAGGAGGTTGAAGAGAGCAGAGTGTTTGATTTTTTAACAGTTTTCAATTCTAAATATGATGGTATTTGCTTACAGATTTTAGGGAAGGATCCCTTTCCGTCACCTAGTGAAGTTTACTCATATGTCCAGGAAGAAGAGGATCGTAAGCATGCCATGTTGAACCCTACATCACTCTCTTTCATAGAAAAATCAGCTCTTCTCTTATCTAATTAGCGTGATGGTCGTGGTGGCTCCCATGGACGTAGTGGTGGTGGTCGGGGCAGTTAGATGGTCGAAGCGGTTTTTCAGGGGATGAGAGAGATAAATTCAAATGTGATCATTGTGGTCGTTTTAGACATTTAAAGGATACATGTTGGGGCTACATGGTCGTCCCCAGGAGTTTCAGGGTTGTTCTTAACATGGCTTATTTGCTGGAAGACGTGGTGGTTCTCGTTTTGTTTGTGGAGGCCGGTCAAGTGCTAATTCTGTGACTTCTATTACTCCAGATACTATATTTGCACCGTCTACTGATTCTGCTTCTAGCTCATTCTCTCGTGATGAGATTAAGGCTCTTTGACGCTTCATGTCGAGTTTGGACACATCCACATCTTCTCCTTAAACCTTGTTTGCTCATTCAGGTACTTTTGCCTCTATGTTCAGTGCTAGTGTCTCTTATCTTAGTCACTCCTGGATTATTGATTTAAGTTCTTCTAACGATATGACTGGTACGTCTTATCTTTTTTCCTTTTTTCCTCATATTCTATTTGTTATAGGAAGGATATAATAAAGAGCAATATTGTCTGGGAGGGAACACACAATACTCGCCCTATGTTTCTCTCATATTTTTCTCAGTTTCTTCTCTTTCTCTCCCACAAATTCCAACTTAAACACCACTCCATATTTATTTGTCTATCTCCGGGTGGACAGGGATAAATAAAATAAAACTGTGATTTGGTCTGTAGGAGTGGTTCTAGCAGAATACACTGAATTGTAAGTTTTTCTTATTTTTTCCACTCTTCTCAAGGTTTAAGTTAAAGTTAAATATGTGTTCATGACCAGTCGATGGATAAAATTAAGCACTTATCTTGATATATTTGTTATTCAATGTCTATAAGTTTATACAATTACATATGGGCTTTTGATTCTGTGGTATGTTATAGAGGTTGTATTTTGTACAATTTTTGGGAGATGTTTGAATGTCAACTTTTTCTTTTTGGCTATTAACATTATGATTATTTATTATCTAATACAAAATTTACAAAGAAGAATACAAGGAAATGGGGAAAATCCTTCTTGAAAGCAGGCTTTTTGAAATCCCTTTGAATGATGACATCTCACCTCTCCATAAAATCCCTCTAAGTATTTTTGAAATTGGGAAGAATGCTTTACCAATCAATCAATGACATGCAGCAAGAAGGTTCTGTTATGCTTCTTCCACATGCAGCAAGAAATAGCATAAAGGAGTGGCAACCAGAAAATCTCTACCCCAAGGATCCTTCTTCCAAAAAGAATATCTTTTATCTCTAAAGAAAGTCATGCCACAAACGCGCACACACAAACTGTAGCCCAAAGTCATGCAAAGAAGTGACATTAAGAAACTCATAATGATCAATCTAGAGAGCTGTAATTTTTTTTTTTTTTTTTGATTGTTAACAGTAAATTTTCATTAAATAGAAGGAGGCAATACAAAAATTCATCAAGCGGAATTAGGCATACAGGGATCACAGTACATAACTTGCCTAGCAACCCAACTCTTGCTTAGATGATCAGCAAGATCATTTTAGGATCAAGGAACAAGAGAGAATGAAGGGTTCATTTCCTTAACTAGACCACTAATTTCATGAATGACATTTGCGAGTCTCCAAGGACAATTCCTTTCACCCCAACGAATAATAGAAGACACGTCGCCTTCAACAATGGCTCCCACCAGATCCAAATCCCTAGGGGCTCTCAACCCATGGAGCAAAGCCAACGCTTCCACCTTTGAAGAATCGCAGATCCCTGCTGGACCGGAGTATGCCCAAATGCTAGAGAGCTGTAAATGAATGTCATGGTTTTTGCACATAATGCACCTTTTTGAAAACCATGTACCTCTTTAAATCAAGTTGTCCATTGTTTGTATCTTGCCCATAGCAATGGTTAAAACTTATACAGAAGCTTTTACTCTTGGGGAGTAAGTTTTCCCAAACATTTGTTAATTGGGGGTATGGAAACAGTCACCCACGAGTGTGTGTGTGCGTCTATATATATATATATATAGATATATGTATACACTTTTGCGTCTTAATCTTCCAACCCCTAATCCCCCTTACTATAAGACAAAGACAACTCTTGGTACTCTTAGAAAATATTGTTGAAGTTGAATCGTACAAAATGTGCTGCTTGTTCATACCAATTATTTGAAAATATACTGCATGTCTTTATATAGGGTCATTGCTTTGGTGCAATGGTAGTGGCTTGGGCTGCCAGTGTGAAAACATGGGTTCAAGTCTTGTGAGCTGCCACTTTGTGCAAAAAGCCAAAGGTTAGGTCTGTCTCCTGTCCGATTCTCCCAGCATCCCGTAGTTACGGACGGGAGCAGCACTGGGTAATGACCTTTTTGACTGCATGTCTTTATATGATGTTTTAAATAATAAAAGGTGTGAAGATGATTAATATTTCTGAACAATATTTAGTATGTATTATACATGTCATGGTCACCTGTTCATTTGCTGATATACGTAGGTACATATTTTTTGCTGACAAGGTAGAAATTCATGACATCACTAAGAAGACGTGCTTTTTCGTAGTCGTTGGACCTAAGAGCAACCAAGTACAACATCATGTGAACTTATCATAAATTATTCAGCATCTATTTGTGTTGAAATTTCTTTTCCTTTATTTTCCCTGTTCTTTGATAGGTAGTATAGATTCAACAGAGTCTAAATGTTGGTTATTTTTTGCTGCTCTTAAGGTAATGGAGGATTTAAATCTCGGTGATCTTGTTGGACAACCATATGGCACACATCGACATTATAGTGTAAGATTTGACATTCTCCAAGGAATTAGTGTCTCATACACTCACCAGATTACCTTCATGAGTTCACATCCTTCTATTTGCGAGTTATCTTTGATAGCTCATAATTTATTTGCAGTTATACTTTTTGTTTAAAATGTAAATTTTTCTATTTTATAAATTTTATTTCATGTATGTATTTAAAGATGATAATGGAGTATAATTTACTTTTTAAGCAAACACAAAAGGTGCTTTATGAGTGAGTTGTACCTAATGGCTATTGAGCTACATAAATATTGAAATTCTATCGAATGTATATAGCTAAGCTATTGCTTGCCTTCTGATATGGTTTATATTATCAAGTTGCTAGTTGTACTTGTACCCCAAAAATTCTCTCAGTTCCAACATTCTTTGATTATGAAAATCAAAGCATTCCTCCCAAGTTTGGATTCTTTCCATGTAATTTATCCATAAAATAAATAAAAAAATCTTTTGTAAATCATTATTGAACAATAGTTTTTAATAGTATTATTGATCAGTAACTTCCTTGTTTGTGTTGTTCTTTCTCAAACTAGAAATGTCAAAGCTAGTTAAAAATTTGCAATGGCATTCTTGTGAAAATGTAATGCTTCTTGCAATGATCATTTTCCTTTCACCTTTCATTAGGTATAATGTTGGTTTTGATAACATAGTAAGTTTTGGGGAGATCATTGTGTTGTTAAACAATCGTAGGAACTATATATAAAACAAGAATTTGATTATGCTATAATAACTTAAATTGAACAGTCAAATTATTACAAATAAACTACTTTTAAGTATTTGCAGAGAATCAATCAAAACTGCTCAACATACTACTTTAGAATTGCAGAGATTCAACCAAGACTATTGCAGAGAATTTAAAACTAAACTGATCAGAAAATCAAGATGGAAAGAACTTATCGGTATGTGCCGAGGCATGCCAAGAGATACTATCCTTAATGGTATTTGCCTCCCTTTATTTTGATGCGGAAGGGATTTGTTGATGACCATCCCATGATTCAATGACATCGATCTTTTTGGACTTGCACTGTATGAGAAGATCCACTACAAATGCAACGAATGTGATTTAAATCCAATTGACACAACTTTAACAACTCAACAAAACTATGAGTAGAGTTTCTGCTATGTTTTCACGAAGATTGTAGATAAAACAAAAGAGAAAAGAGATTGGTCAAGTGTGTTTTGTTAGAGTATATGGTAGAGAATACATGGACACATAATGAGGGTATTTCGGTTATGTATAGTTTGAGTTTATATACCATTGTATTTGGTCTACTAATAAAGATAATATGAATAAAGAGTTATCGTATGAGTTAATACATTCTTCCCAAACAACATACGCTCTTCTCCTCTTCTTCTTCTCTCATCTTTTTTAATTCCCTCTTATTCAAGCTAACACAGATTCAAGTTGGTATCATAGCAAGTTTCAGAGCAAGAAAAAGTGACTAGGAGACTGGCAGCTCCTAGGATTGCTAATGTCAGTAAGTCCTAGGGCTGACGTCAACAGCCATACGGACATCTCCATGAATGGGAGTTCTCTCCTTTTTTTGAGAAACCATGAATTTAGGTGATTTTTGGTACCAATCTTAGTTGCAATCGGAATCAACAACTAGGTTTTTTCCAATTTTCAAGTATTTTTCTGAAAGAGATAATGATTTTGATTTATGGGATTTGCAATCAATCCAACAGTTTTTTGGAGGGTTTTTTTGTCCGATTTGTATCCCCAAGGATGTAGGAAGCTAACAAATCAAGTCTCTCGAAGAATAGATGTGATTTGAACTCCTAGTGAACAAATCATTGCTTCCGGGTTGTCGTCAGGCCCTATTTTCTCTCTCCATACAATTTTTTTTAATGAAATGTGCAGAGATCTTGCACATTTATGGTTTGTTGATGCTTGTTGTGAACTGTGATTATATCTAAAGGTGTGTGATTAACGTGTGGTGTCTCCGATTGGTTTTTTTGGTGATTAACATGTCTACAAGAGGGCTGGCATCAGATTCTAGCTCTCTCATATTCGTCTAGTATTGATTATTCATTTATTTGTTGATCTCACATAGTTATCCTTTGAGATTGTGGTTGTTGTTGGAAATGGCTGAAGATCATCAGAAATCAAACCCTCTTGAAGGTGAGACTAGCATAAAGGATGTTGAAAACTTTCAGGTTGCTGGGGAGTTGACTACACAACAAATCACCATTGTTAAGTTTGATGGCAACAATTACTTGACTTGGTCTAAGTCAGTTCTCATTTACATTGAAGGCAAAAACAAAGAAGATTATATAACGGGGGAGGTTGAGAAACCGGATAAGAAAGGCCCTAAATATAGGAGATGAAAAACTGAGAATACTATGGTGAAGGGCTGGTTGCTCGGTTCTATGAAGCCAGAAATTAACGATCATTGTCGGTTCTTGAAGATCGCATATTAGATTTGGGATGCCTTGGCCAAATCTTACTCTGAACTTGGTCACACAACAAAAGTGTATGGATTACGCCAACAAATATATCAATTCAAGCAAAATGGGTAGCCACTTACTAACTATTATGTCTCCTGGCAAAAGATGTGGGACGAGTTGGAATACTATACCACTTATCGTGCAACGTGTGTGAAGGACACTATTGAATACAAGAAGCATGTGGAAAATATATAGATATTTGAGTTTTTAACCATTCTCAACTTTGAGTTCGAGCAAGTTCGGGGTCTTATTCTTGCCAAAGATCCCTTACTCTCACTGAATGAAGTATATGCCCATGTTTATAGAGAGGAAAGACATCAATGAGTGATGGATTTATCTCCTACATTTGAAAAAGCTGCACTTATTTCCACGTCCATCAAATGAGGTAGAGGTGGAAATTCATGGCATGGTCATGGTGGAAGATCAATGCCTTCATCTGATGATAGGGACAAATTCAAATATGAGCGTTATGGTCAGTATAGACATACCAAGGAGTAGTGTTGGGAACTTCATGGGCGCCCACATGATTTACCCACTTGAGGTTTTGAGTGTGGAGGATCAGATAGTGGTAGGGGGAGGTGGCTTGTTTGGTGGTAACCGTATGATTGCCAACTCAACTTCTACCAACATGGAGATGATACCCACTTCATCCACTTCTATGCCCTTAGGTACCACATAGGGTAGTCTCTTGAGAGATGAGATTGAGGCATTCTGCTGATTCGTTTCTCAGCTTGACCACTCTTCCACTGGGCTCACTTCATCATTTGCCTATTTAGGACATAACTTCTCATAACCCTCTCCAAGAGTTGACTTCATAACCTATTCCTAATTCTGGTAATGATTGCACATCTTCACTTTTCCCTTCTTAGTGTCCTGATGATCTTAACCAACCTATAGCCCACAAGAAGGGTGCGAGGTCATGCATACAACATCCCTTGTAAAACTTTGTGTCTTGCAGTTCATTATCTCAAATGTTTTGTTTTTTTTGTGTGGCTATGTCTGCTGTTGTTATTCCTTGTAGTGTATCTGAGGTATTAAAGCAACCCAAATGGAAGACTACAATGACTGAGGAAATGATGGCATTGGAAAAAAACAATACATGAGAGTTAGTTGATCTTCCCAGAGAAAAAAAGTTGGTTGTGAATGGGTGTTTACCATCAAGTATAAGTCAGATGGATCAGTGGAGAGGTATAAAGTAAGATTGGTCGTGAAAGGGTACACTTAGACATTTGTGATTGATTATCAGGAGACTTTTGCTCCTGTAGCAAAAATGAACTCAATCAAGGTTCTCATCTCTCTTGCTACAAACCAAAGCTGGTATCTTCTACAATTTGATGTAAAAAATGCATTTCTGATGGAGACTTAAAGGAAGAGGTGTATATGGCTACTCCACCTAGATTTCGTATGCTATAGGTTGAAGGAAAAGTTTACAAACTTAAAAATGCCTTGTATGGATTGAAACAGTTGCTTCATGCATGGTTTGAAAGATTTTGGGCTGCTATAATCCAGTCTGGATATCATCAAGCACAAGTTGATAACAAATTGTTCATAAAGAGACAAGGCCCTAAGGTGATGATCATGATTGTGTATGTAGATGATATTGTGATGATTGAGAATGATAAAAATGAGGTCAAACACCTTAAAAGTAGCTTTGTCAAAGAGATCAAAGATCTTGGTTTCTTGAGGTATTTTCTTGGGATTGAAGTTGTCACATCAAACAAAGACATCTTTCTCTCTCAACGAAAGTGTTGAAACATTGTATATAGGGGGAGTTATGTAATAAGAGTATTATATACCCATACTCTTTGGTATACAGTATGTACTATGTACAAACCTCTTACTAATACAAATACCAACGTATGAGACAAAATACTCATACGGTTGTCTCCAATCCTTTCTCTTTTCTCTCTTAGTCTCTCTTCCTCTTCATCTGTCTTCCTCTGTAATAGACTTAAACCATCAATACAAGCATTTCAAGTTGGTATCAGAGCGGGAAAGATTGATCGGGGATTAATCGGAGACTGGCGTCAGGGGGAGGTGCTGACATCAGAATGACTACACATTGACGTCAGCATCAATACGATTGTCTTTGACTAAGAAGTTAGGGTTTTGAGAGATCTTGATGTCCTGGTAATTATGATGTTTTTTGCAAAAATTTTTGATGCATAGTTTGCATTATTTTGAGTTTTTTGTGTTATTTAACCAAAATGGTCCGATTTGAGAAAAATCCAAATCTACAGCACTACAAGGGGTTTCAAACCATTTCCTCATAAAGGAGTGGTCGTTTTTTGAGGGGAAATCTATTAGGACAAGTCCCATGCCGATTGGTTTTGATTTGAGAGTTCTATGCAAAATGGATTTCGTGAAGCCTATATGCCTGCGTGTTCCAGACAAGTTTTTTTTATCTGGTGCTTCCCATAACCTAAATACAAGTGTGAATGGGCTGTTAATCCAGCATTGCTATAGCATGAAGGTTGGGGTCCAGTTGACATTATCCTAAAAACAAAATTGAATTTTTTTTCTTCAGTTGTTGTATTTTGTTGTACGGAGTGAATTATGTTAGAGGTTTCTATTGAATTCGACAATAGGGAAGACTCTCGGAGTGCTCCAAGTACTGTGACACCCGTGGGTATCCAGGGTGACAACCCAGGCGTGCAAATCACCACTATGAAGTTGGATGAAACTAACTACTTGGAATGGTCTCAATCAGCCAAGATGTATATTGGTGGAAGAGGCAAACTTGGATATATAAATGATCGGGTTGTTGAGCCATTGGCTTCAAATACTCAATCATATGAGAGATGGGAATCTGAGAATCTTACTATTATGTCATGGCTACTTAATTCAATGCAGCCGCAGATTAGTCGTGGTTTTTTGTTTCTTAAAACTGCTATGGATATTTGAGATTTTGTATCCCAGACTTACTCTCAAGTAAAGAATTTTGTGAGTGTATCAGTTAAATCAAGAGATGACACGCTTTCGCCAAGGTGAGAAAAGTCTGGGAAGTTATTTTGCCACATTACGTAGCATGTAGGAGGAATTAGACCACTATGAGACATACAAGCCCATATGTTAGGCAAATGCTATCTCTTACAGAGAGAAAATGGAGGGCAATAGAATCTTTGAATTCTTAGCTAGGTTGGATGATGAGTTTGAATTGGTCCGAGTTAATATCTCGAGTATGGGTACACTTTCATCCCTGAATGAAGTATATGCACTGGCCCGGAGTGAGAAAAGCAAGAAGAATGTTATGCATCAATATTCCTCTGAAACATCTAAGTGATCAGCTTTAGCATCTACCACCCCTATGTTGCAAAGGAGGAGAATGAAACTTTAAAAAACCCTTTAGATTTGGTTTGGATGATAAAGAAAGGATTCTATGAAAAGGGGGGCAAGTTGATAAAGATAAGCTTCGTTGCAATCATTGTGGGAAGCCAAGGCATACACGAGAAAACTGGTAAGATCTTATTGGCCGTCCTGAAAAATTCAGCAATCTTGGGCATGTGCAAGCACACTTTGTTACATCACAAGAGAAGGATGTAGTACTGATCTATGGTTCCTTAAAGACAGTTGAATTTGACACTTCATCCATTGGTGGCAATCCTAAGTAGATGGTTACAATTCCCAAAGCCGAAATTGAGAATCTATGGCGGTTTATGGCACAACTACAGGGATCTATGGTGGCAAGTCATCTTCTACTTCTTCCTTTGCTTCTATAGAGTTAGGTACTCATGCCACTGCTTTTCATGCCTCTTCATCCTCATCTCCATTTTGGATTATTGATTCAGGGGCATTAGATCACATGACAGGTTTGTCATCCCTATTCTCATTGTACTCTATTTGTTCTGGTCGTGACAAGGTTAGAGTGGCAAATGGAACACTATCCTCCATTTTTGGGAGAGGAAGTGTCAATGTCTTTCCTACTATGTTCCTAACTTCAATTCTACATGTTTCTAAGTTTGCTACTATCTTGCTGTCCATTAGTCGTACCACTCATGATTTAAATTTCTGTCACATTTTTTCCGTCTCATTGTGTTTTTCAGGACATGTAGATGATGGACTCTACTTGAAGATAATTTGGATCCAAAATTGTCAACAACATTTGTTTCTTGTAGTCTTGAGTGTCATTTGAGTAATAAAGACCGACTAATGCATTGGCATAATCGGTTAGGTCATTTCTCATTTAGTTCTTTACAAGTTTTGTTCCCACGTTTATTTGAGTCTAAAGTCAAGTCTCTCATTCATTGTGAAGTCTGTCAATTGTGTAAGCATGTTTGGAAAACTTATTCTTGTAGTAATAATTCTAATAAAAGCTCAGTTCCATTTTCTTTGGTACATTCTGATGTTTGGGGGTTATTTCCCACTTCTCTATTTGGGTTTCACTACTTTGTTTCTTTTGTTGATGACTATTCAGGGTATACATGGGTGTGTTTGATGAAAACAAAAGGAGAAATGCATTCCATATTTTTAAACTTTCACAAGATGGTTCATACTCAAATTGGTATAACCATCAAAGTTCTAAGACCTGATAATGGGGGGGGAGTACATCTCTTCACAGTTGCATAAGTACTTGGCGGATTGTGGTATTATACATTAGATCTCTTGTGTTCACATGCCATAATAGAGTGGTGTAGCTCAAAGGAAAAATCGACATCTCCTAGAAGTTACACGATCTCTTTTATTTGGTATGAATGTTCCTAAAACCTTTTGGTCTGAAGCTCTTTTTATTGCTGCGTATTTGATAAATGGCATGCCATCTCAGGTTTTAAAACTTCACTCTCTATTTTCGGTTTTGTGCCCTAATGATCATCCTTTTTTGGTACCTTCTAAAGTATTTGGGTGTGTCTCTTATGTTCATATTCATAAAGGGAACAAAATTGGATCCTCGAGTAGAAAAATGCATATTTTTGGTTTATCGTTTTACTCTAAAGGGTTATAAATGCTATAATCCCGCGACTGGAAAAAATTTTGTTTCGATGAATGTTACCTTTTTTGAATTTGTTCCGTTTTTCGCTCCTTCAAAGACCTCTCTTCAGGGGGAGAGTTCAGGTAGTGAAGAGAGGCCTTCTTGCTTGCCCTCAGTTTTACCTCTTTCCATTTCTTATCTCACCTCAGTTTCTCTGTTTTTTTGGCATTGTTTATACAAGGGATAGGAAATGTAAAGACCTAGACCATGTTAGATGCATTAAAAG
>JAOXJP010065735.1:0-15494 GCA_025762735.1 Platanus orientalis | reverse complement strand
GAAAATAAGCGGGTTAGGGTTGACCCTAAACGTGTTTCGGGTCAAAACAGGTTGACCCGCTTTGACACGATTAATAAATGGGTCGGGTTAGGGTTGAGCGAAATAGTCTTATACCCCTACCTCGACACGACACGAACCCAATCCACCAACATGAATTGTCACCCCTAGTTCAAATAGTTGGTTGTCCACTTATCTTGTAGGTGCCTATCTCATTCCATGTAAGCTAGTGATGACTAATGAACCTGGAGTGCCGAACTAAGTTTGGCTCAGGTTCCGCTCACTAGTCAGGGAAAAAAAAAAGGCTCAACATCCTAATGGCCCATCAAGATAATTTGTCTTATTTAAACATTGATATCATCACTATATAAATATATATAGGGAAACAAGCTTTAATCAAAGCTAATGAGGGTCATACTCGGCTCTGCTTAAGACAAGGCTCATGCTTGGCTCTTAATGAACCGAGCCGAGCTAGCGGGGCTCATTGACAGCCCTAATTCCATCTGCTTCTTTGCATTGAGTTGAGTATCTTTATTGAGTCTTGAGTGGGGCCATAAAAAATATCCAACACAAATATTGTTATTCCCCTAAGGTATAAATACGCCTACCTTGTTGAAATATATCTAGTTTATTTACATCAACCTGTCTTAAAACCTTAGGGTCTAAGGAGGAACGGTTAATTGCATTATTTTATATGGTTTCAAAGTAGATTTTAGGTCACAGGTTCAAATCTCCCTGTTGATGCAATTATTCTGATAGACTTTTTAGCACATCCATGCATGTTCTTTGGACTTGCACCTAGATTCCCCTGGCCCTGCAACCCCCAGCAAGCTCAACATTAAACTCTATCGACGAAAGTTATTGCTTGATCCCGAGCCATCAATAACACCACTTGGCTTCTGTGCACACAAAATGTACAAAACATGTACAGGGACCTGACAGTGCTTGCATCAGCACCAAAAATGATAAACACGTGCCCCATAGTGTGAATCACTTTTCGGTGCTGATGCAAGGACTGCCAGGTCCCAGCACTTGCATTGTGTATGGATTCTGTGTACACAGAAGCCAAGCCGATAAATAACATTAGGTTTCACAAAATAACAGATTTGATCTTTATTTTAAAACCAATAAATTTATTTCTGTTTTTGAAACAATTAAATAAAACATTTAGTTTCCTTTTATGTATTGGATGCTCAGTATTTAAGTTGGTGAGGATGAGAATCACTTATTAGATGAAATACATTGTTTATTTAACCTTAAAGAAATTTCATTGGACCCTTTAGAATATTGTGAATTGAGTTTTCTACATTCTTTTCGATGAAAACCCAAGAAAATTTAATAGTGATTTAAATGGTAAGATAATGGTTTATATACTATTCACTCTTGCTGCTTACTTGCTTTAGTGTTAGTAGATTAATAGCGATTCATTTTTTATTCATATGTTGTGACAAAAGAATGTGTCCAGATTTATCATAACCACGAACTATAACTCAATCCCTACCATTAAAAAAAATAAAAAATAATAAAACTAATAAAATAATAATTCAATAATAAGCTATTAGTTTATATATATATATATATATATATATTACAGAAATTATAAATAATGACTTGATTGTCTAGTTAGCTCATGCAACTTTGGCCTTAAACATCGTAATTGAGTCAAATTTCAGTCAGCAAGTTATAGAAGATAAAAGGTGTTTAATGTGGACTAGTGAGGAAATAGAAAAGCTATCCAATTTTAAAATATTGTAAAAAAAGAGCATGCAAAGGTTAAAATAGTTAAAAAATAATCTCAACAAAATTTTGGGTTTCCTTATATAACCCAGATTTGGATTTTGGGTTGTTTTGTTGAAGTGAATTCTAGAAAGCACCAAGAAGGAGGAGGAAGGAGATCAGTGGAAGGGAAGAAAAAAGCTAGTCGAGTTACTGAAATTTTGGGATTAGGTTCGCGGTTCCTTATAATCGGTAAAAATAAATTTGTAATTGTATTATATAAAATTATAGCAAAATCAATCATATACCCTTCATTTCAAATACTTTAAAAAACTTTATTTTTTGACAAATTCACCAAACTTCATAGACTTTCTGACAATTTTCTCAAAATATTATGAACCCGTAATGGAACAATGCATGCAAATCTTGGCAAAAACAAGGCACGTCACTAGCTGGGGTAAAGAAAAAAAATTGCATTTTTTTCATCAAGTCATCACAGTTTAGGCACATGTGACATGTTAGGGAGCCAAACAAAGGCAGCTCAATCTCAAGTTTATTTCGCTGTGTTCTTTTAATCACAAATAAATAAACTAAGTAGCTACAAGTCATTACCAAACTCGAGGAATGTTTACTCCTTCCAAAGAAGGTAATTAGAGATTATGTTCCCTTGGCAAATTTTGTGTTTCCGAATTGGTGGAATTTCATGTGGTGGTGGGAGTTAAGAGTACATATAATTTATGATGAATATTTACTCTTATCTTCATTAATTATATAAATAAATGATAAATCTTCTTTCTTGAAGAGTTACAAATTTTTTTTTTTTTTTTTAGTGATAGCAGTTTTCTTAAAAGAGAAAAGAAAGAGCAACAACAATCACTTGGCTGGCAACACGAAAACGGAAGTAACATACCAAAGACACATAAAAACAAGGGCTAGACAATATTGCCCCAAACAGACTCTTCAAAATCCCTAGAGACAGATATCTAATCAAATAGAAACCTATACACAGAAATGATCAGGCCATCCAGGGCTGCATCAATGATAAAGATATCAGTGAACGGGCTTCAACATGGGCCAAGATCTAGCCAGACTTGCTCATTACCTATGTTCAAGGCGCAGCCCAGTATAGTTCTAACAGGTGCTACCTAATCATGGCCAATGCATATGAATGCAGCCGAAGCCCATCCTAGACCCAACCAAGCAACTCAAGGTTATATTAACAGGACTCAAACCAGTTTACAGCCCAAACTCAGCCCATAAGCCCATTTGATCACTGGTAATTGATTAGTTTGGTCTATCGATTTGTTATTAAATTGGAAGGGAGTGGATCGTCTGCTGGTGAATCAGCAGGAACTTCCTGGGTGGCACTTCTTTGATTTTTTTTTTTTTTTGGTAATTTGCTCCTACTTTTTTATCCTTTTTCCTAGAAGTACGTGGTATGATGTAGTTAAACTTGGCAGGAAGTTCCTGCTGATTCACCAGCAGATGGAATAGTCCAGAGTTTAAATCATTTCCTGTCTAACTGGAGATATATCACACCAGTACCAATCAATACAAGACACAATGCCTGACAAAGGGTGTCTTGGTAAATACACAGGCTAAAAAGGTGTTATGATCTGTTTACCAAAATACCCTTTGTCAGGCATATTCTCTCATAATACTCTCACATGTATCTCTCCAATAGATCTGGAGATGAGTCAAACGCAGTAGTCTATGTACGATCGTTAACTGTATTATGATAAAAGCTTAGAGCCTGTTTGGCAGCCACCTGCAATGTAATCATTTCATTTCAAATTTCCAAGACATTTGTAGCCATAAAGTGACAGTTCAAAATGAACTCATTTAGATTTAGACTGATTTGTTATAAAGTGATGGTTCAAGATTGCAAGAAACTGGCATGTAACTTTGACTCTATTTCTTTCTCTTGGGTGAGACGGGCAGCCAATTTCCCGGCTCACCATCTTGCTTCTTCTGCGGGCAGGCAATGGAATGGTTTTCCTCCCCCCAGAGTGGATCGTGGATCCCCTATTAACTGATGCATGTAACCGTCTGAATGAAGTCACCTTAGGTTTTTTATAAAATGAAATGATATATGTTATCGAGCATAAATTTGAATGAGTTTATTATTATAAAGAACACCTTGTGGCTACATTTGCCTTGGAATTTTGACATAAAATGATTACATTACAGGTGGCTGCCAAACAAGGCCTTATTAAACAATGTATTTTATAATATAAATATATTTAAATATACGCCAGTTTGGCATAGCTT
Source organism: Platanus orientalis (assembly GCA_025762735.1). Classification (NCBI taxonomy): domain Eukaryota; kingdom Viridiplantae; phylum Streptophyta; class Magnoliopsida; order Proteales; family Platanaceae; genus Platanus; species Platanus orientalis. The sequence continues at coordinate 11,510 of JAOXJP010065735.1, read as the reverse complement.
GGGAGGCTTGGACTCAGCTTTGGATGGAGGGCCCTTAACCAGCCGACCCACTGGGCCAGGGATGAAAAAAAGCTCACTAGTTGGCCGACCCACTTACGTCCTGATTTGGCCAATTCATGGCTAATAATTATGACCCAAATGTTGGATATAATGAATCATAAAATAGGTTACACCATTTCGTTTTCTTGTTTTTTTTTTTTTTTTTTTTTTTTTGCATGGAAGACACTGATAAAATTAGTCAATGCCTTGTGCGCTTTACATAATTTCATTAGAGTGAATAACGGAGGAAATTGTGAACCTGATAATGAGGGCAAAGAGGACAACCAAAATGGGAGAGCTTAGGAACAAGAAAAGCAATCTCAGCTTTGGACTTTGGGAGGATGTGGCCGACACCACCACACTATAAGAACGCATCGTGAATTGTTAGCAGCAGTAAAAGGGCAATAGAACGCTGACAATTATGGAAAAGTGATAAATAGCTTCAATGTTCTATTCTTAATATCCATCTAGTGATTCACATTTATACATTCTGTCATTTAAAATATAAAAAAAAAAAAAAAAAAAGGTCATTTAAAAACAACAACAATTCTTTTTGACCTATTTGAATCATTTAAATTCTAATTCTCACCCAACACTTTGGGCCTCTTTTTTGCATCATTTTAGTGCTAGATCTATTTTTTTTTATGAGCTCATCTGCCAGCAACGCACTGATGCAAGCTTTCTAATTGATAGGACACTTTTTTGGGAGCAAATGTTCTGTCCAGGATTTGGAGTCCATCATACCAGGAGACAACACATGGAAGAAAATGGACGGGAATTTGAAATTTCATATAACCCTACCATTTCTTCCACGTTTCATCCCATGGTCCTAGACACCAAATCCTGGACAGAACCTTTGCTTGCTAGAACGCAGCCTGAAGTTCTTACCATCCTGATGACTCAATAATGTTTCATTCTAATTGATGGAGCACTTTTTGGCTAGATCATAGCCAGAAGCTCATACAATCTAAGTCAAAAATATTCCATAGATTGCTATTATTTGGAGGTTTAGAATAGCTTCACAAAAAAAAGTGTACTAATTATATACTCAGAACAATTCAATTTATTTTTATTTTCTTGTGAGGACCCATATAAGAGTTTTTCTATATAATGAACTAGCACAGATAGGTACTCCCCCTTAATGAACACCTAAAGTCCTCCCGCATGCAGAGGAAGGGGGGTGAGGCACATCACATCAAAAAGTGACTTTTTGGGGGAGGTGATGCATGTGAGAAGACTTTAGATGTTCGTTAAGGGGATGCACCAAATCGTGGGGGATAATGAACGGCTTGGACTAATAGAAGTTATTGTTACTTTCATTTTTGGGTAGGGCCAATCGGCATCACAGCGTAAGACCCACAGGTAGGCAAGCTTATGTTACTAGTTATGTATACGTGTGAGGGCCAGAAAGTAGATTTTGCATAAATCTCATCTTTCTCCCTGTAGAAAGTAGGAAGGTAGCTCAACGGCCGACTTGTACAAACGTGAGATGAATGAAGCGATTTGATCCAGAGGGAGCACCAACAGCTAAAAACCAAGAAAGGGATAAATATGATCCTAATTCTCTTCCCATATAGACATCAACTGCTGACAGCTTTACACCAAACAAGTATAGGAAAAAATAAATGATACAGAACATTAGCATTTTAGTCAAAATTGCACTTCGTCACAAATGAAGCCATTGATCCAGTAGCAAAAAATAAAAGAAATAAAACCAGGTGCTCCCCGTAGTACAAACATCTATTTCTGACAGGTTTAATTCTTCTTCTTCCTTTTTTTTTTTTTTTTTTTTACTAATAGCTTTACTTTCACCAAAAGAGATATCCCCAGCAGTTAACCACAAAATCCCAGACTTGAGGGCAGCAGGTTGTGTGATTCTCCACAACCGAGAGTATAAAAGAAAACTCGGTACACAACCATCAAAGCCACTGAGTACCCTCACTGTGGCTTCCTGCATCATTTTCAGCTTCTACTCTACTATAACATCCATCTATCGTAGATGTGACCATCTATCTTAGACGCACCATCAGATGATGGAATCCAGATATTGGTTAAAGCACTTTCTGTTGAACTCCATTAGGCTGCCATAAGTGCGATCAGCTATCCCAACAAAGAGAGCCTCTGTGTCTGGACTGAATGATATGCCAGCAATCTCACCAAACAAATCGATCTCCTGCACTTTGCTGTACCCAGACCATGTATCGTAGATGTGAACAAAGTCTGCCGGCTCAGCTATTGCCATGAACCGGCCATCCGAGCTGAACTTTATGGCTCTAATTGCCCCCATCCTCCCCTTCAGCACAGCCAAAGATTCCGAGAGATTTCTCACATCCCAGAGCCTGCATGTGGTGTCCTGGTTCCCAGTAGCTAGGATCCTGCCATCTGGGTGCCATGCTGATGCAAAGCAGTAGTCCAAGTGTCCTCTCAAATTTCCAACCTCCTACAAGAGTTAAAACATCGGCATTGGCATGTTCGCATTGTTGAACACAAAACATCTAATACATTTAGACCAAGCTGAAAATATTACTTACTTTTCCAGACTGAGCATCAGCAATCAAGCAATCTGCACTGTCCCCAAGAACAGCAAGCAGCTTACCATCAGGATTAACAGAGGTGTTCTGCAAGGATAAACCAGAAGTTGCTGGCTAGTAAGAAACAAGGTACAGGTTTGAACACATTCCATGAAGAAAGGATGAATGAGATCATGCTAGAGTGGACTTACATTTACAGACCAAGGGAAGGAGAAACAACTAAGGCAAGCATATTTCTGTGTGTCAAAAACCCTCACTTTTGCATCATTGTTTGCAGTCATCAATCTAGTTGAGCCACTGCAGAAAGATGGCTAAGATATTTTCCCTTGAGAAAAAATCTGTCACTAATAGAGAGTTTCTTACTTGGAACTATGGCAGATATCCACAGCATTGGTGGTAGCATTCTCATCACTGCTTATTTTTGTGCAAAAGTCAACTCCTGGACGATCAAGATACTGATGATAAAAGGGAACACATTAGAAAGCAAGCCAATATTAAGTTTTTCATGAAAGGTATTTGCAGTGTTGTTGTCATACCTTACAAATAAGCTCCCCTTGGAAACCGCCTGCAACCATGAGGTTGTCTTTAACAGCCATGGTGCTGATCTGTATTCTTGAGAGGGATTGAGTCAAAGATCCAGGGCATTTCTGTGCAAGTACAGAAGATCAGTTCCTTCCCTATTTGGTTCAATGAAAGGAACAACAACCCAGAAGGGAGCAGGGTATCCAGTTCTTAAATATAATCCTTACCAGGGTGGGCACAATTGGTGCAGCTACGTTGAGTACTTCCTTGGCCCTCCTGAACAGGGGTGACCAATGCATGACAGAGTAGTTCTGCGTCAGGTATAGATCATTTTTTGATGTTGCCCACAACAAATTTCTCAGCTGCAAAACACCAACCAAACCCAATTTACATCATTTATAGTCCAATAAAAAGAGAAGGTTCCATAATCCATTAATGGTATTGGTCAGTTCATTGAAAACAAATAAAACTACTGGAATTCTGTAAGTGGATCTTGTAGTAAATCAGAATGCCAATCTTCACAATCTCTCTCTCTCATTTCATACTATCATTATAACTCATGGAGACTCTACAAGTTTATTTGACTTCTTATTAGCTGAGATCCATGCTTCTCATTTCTCTAAGACCCAAATGGCAGAAATACTTGTCCATTTCTAATTTTCAAACATCAAGTAGCTTAGTTCTGCCCGTGATCCAAATGATGTGGATGTTAATGTTTCTAAAGTTCAATTGACAGCATAAACACTTAATTGTTCATCCCACTTCTAATCTTAAATATTGGGAATCCACACAATAACAAGTATGCTTCTAAGGCAGTTCTGGTGAGAAATACAAATGGAGTTAGAAAGAAACATATGCTTAAGGCCATATTAAGTAAGAAACCACCAAAGGGATTGGATAGAGAAATGCTTTGAAAAAAGAAAAAATAGAACACGATTTGTTATAATGCGAGTTTTGGAGTTGGAGGGATGCAGAAACTAGTAGACAAACCATAAAGCATGAATGGATTACTAGAACTACCATGTTATTAGATTATACAATAAGAAAATCTCATCACACACTCAATACAGACTTAGTGCACGACTATGCCCTTGAAAGCCTAAGAAAACAAGAAGGTATGCTCTTCAAAACCTAAGAAAAAATAAGGCAACAGTACCACAAGGCTACATGAGTTATCCGCTATCAATAGAAGGTTGAGTGAAACAAAATCAAAAGAACCAGTCAAACAACCAAATATAATAAGCACAAAGATGAACTGAGGGTTTCAGGTATTCATTAGTAGCTGAAGAGCATCATAACCATCCCATGCTTAATGACTTCTGACAATTCGATATCAAATTATCTTCCATTTGTCAAGTGCTAACTGCAACCAGGTAATTGAACTAAAATCTACTCTAGCATACTCCCGAGAAATCACACATTTAGACTGACTGATCCCAAACACAAAATTGTGACCAAGTTCATCTAGGAATGGAGCTTTATAAATTCCACATTCCTTATAAATATTTGGACTTTGCTTGACTACCATTACAGACTTTCCTGCTCAAAGAAGGCTGTTTGACATGGATACCAAAACTCCTGCTACTTCCATGTATAGATCACCACTAAAGGCCAAACGAGCAAATAGATATTAGGAACAACTAAGAGGTAGGGAGCACTATGTCCGCATAAGAATGATATTATTAACATAGACAAACCTAAATCCATATCCCCCGGATCTTTTTAAAGCTAAACAAACAAGAACCGAAACTAATATTCCAAACTTGCACTTATTGGCAAACCGAACTTCAATCAAATTAAACTACCGGGTGAGACATACCTTATTATTATTATTATAATTATTACCATTACTATCTTTTTCTTTTCTTTTCTTTTAGTGTGTTTGTGTTTGTGCGTATGAAAACACAACATATCAATCCATAACAAAGCTAAATTTCAATTACATTTGTTTCAGTCGAACAAAGTTAACTGTTATAATGTTTGCCGTTCTAGAGAATCATTATGCGAACAGATAATTGGGACAGTTCAAAATAAAAATGTTTACAAAATATACAACTACACAAGAAATCTATGAGGAAGCAATTAAGACACAATGATAATATATAACGGTTTTCACCTATGTCCAAACAAAATTAATTTTCATTCGGTTCTCATTTTCCCCACTGTATGTAAGATAAACACAAAGTCATGTCGTCTCTACAGTTCAAAGTGTTATATGTTTCCATTCAATACAATAGTTTTGTATTCGCAACCATAAACTAATCACTTTACAATAATCAAACAAAGAAGTCACCAAGTAGAGGTAAAATGAAATTCCTAAATACAGAACAGAAGTTTCAATCTAATAGATGTACAGCAAAAACATTAAAATAATAATTAAAAAAAAGAATATAATTTCTGCAACAAATTTAAACAACTAAGAAACTCTACAGGCTTTGAATTCATCAGACTGCTTAGGTGACATCCCAACATGCAACCAGTAAAGGACAATGTTAGTTAGTTCCTTCATGACCCCAACACAGCAGTAGCACTTGGGTACATGAAATTCTAGAGAGGCCACTTAAATTCTCAAATATTTTCCTATCATACCATATGGACAGGATCGCCTTATGCCACCAGCTGCTCAGAGAGATCGCCCACCCTGCTTTTAGAGCTGAAATAAAGATAAAATAGCACTCCTCCTAAAGGCCACAGAGGAGGGTTAAAAACCACATTAAACAGTCAAGTAAACAAGATTAGCATATGCACATTTCACAGTGACAAGGCATAAGCCACATTAAACAGTCAAGTAAACAAGATTAGCATATGCACATTTCACAGTGATAAGGCATAAAAACTATTATGTGGACCACCGCGAAGTGACAGACAATTACAATAAATTACATTCACATTCCGCAGTCAACCCAGAAGAATAAGAACCTGTGTGTATGGTAAATACAGTCTGTAAAACCCAGAACCAGGGAATTTGAGAATTCTTAGCATTACTTTTACAGGACAAGCATCTCTGATACAATGCAACCATCAAGGAACCCAATGCTTAAATAGATATTCGAGTAAAATTGCATAAATAAAGATGAAGTCCACCAATTCATTCCAAATGTACAAATGACAATGTGTATTATGTTACAAAGCCCTCCTTTCACACTTTAAAATCTCGAATAGAAACCCTTGAGTAAAGCTATCTTGAAAAATTAAATTCCTGTTGTGCAAACTACTCACAAATGGGAATAAAGGACTGCAAATTGACAACAAACAGGTATGCACATTATCTGCTGGTGGGAATTAACAAACAGCGATACTGAAATGAACCTATAAAAGAACAATACGCAGAAGCAACACCTCAGAGATTGGTCCTTCTATTCAAGCCTGATCTTGTCATCCAATACAATACTTTGACCATTCAATTAAGACTCAACTGCTGGTGATTGTTTGATTAGATCACATCCTTAATTAAGATAACATGTATGGGACGCCTGTAAACAACCCATGCAATGAAACAAAACAACTATTCCAGAAAAACTAAACACCAGCAATTCAAAGGGTCTTAAATTCACCTACATCTTGAGAAGGTTAAAAGGTTTTTATGTTCACCTCTCTCTACGAAAAGTTTATCATTGCTCTCAAGAATCGAAACTGCTCAAAATAAAATCGTCAGCATTATACACGCATTATAAACAAATAACGGCCATCCTCTGGCCTTGAAATGTTATTATGCTTGGGAAAATTTAATGAAGTTTGGAGGGAAAAACACCATCGGCAGGGAGGGGAAAAGCCTCCACTAATTGCTAACAATAATAAAAGATTACTGTTTAAATAAATTGGAATTATTCAGATAGCAATACTCACTTAGATGCAACCTAACAAAATTAAATAGTTCAATAGAGATTGTAGAAGCAAGTGTACAACAATTGTCCATCGAAAACATGCTTCAGACAAGTACCGTACACTAGAATAGCCCTACAATCTTTTTCTGTGCTGCCAAAGTTAATTTGAAAAAGAGAATGATTTTGATGGAAGTCCAGCCCAAGGCAATTACTTTGAGGACCAGGCAAAAGCTACAAAATGTGATAGTACTTGCTGCATAGCCATCACTAATTACTGAACAAGGAAGAATTAACATAGTTAGCAAAGTGAGAAGCAGTGCGAATGTGAGAAGCGGGAAGCGAAGCTCAATAAATCCTTAGGAAATGAGAAGCGAGTAATAAGCAATTGGGAAGTGATTGAAGAAGTGATGAGAAAGCGGTTAGGAAGTAAAGTGCAATTGAAAGTAACTTCAAACCATTAGAAAAAATATTTTATAAAATGAAAAAAAAAAAAAAAAGGGAGTGAATACATGATCACTGATAAGAAGTAAAGAACAAATTTTTTACAATTAATAAGTAAAACTACAATGACTGATTACTGATGGGAAGTAAATAACCATAAGTTACAATCAGTAAGTACAACTACAATACAATGAAGTGAATAAACTCAATAAAGGAATAAACAAACCTATAAACTATACTACACAAGTAACAAAGAATCATGACATATAAATCATTACGCAAATTGCAAACCACTTTGATTAGTATGGCCAACCATACCTAAAATTTTACCTTCCATAAGATTTTTTGTATATTCTCATCTTAGAGTCAAACTATAGAAGACCTTGTATAAACACCATTGGATTTTTTTTTTGAAAAGTAAATAAAATTTAAATAAAAAATCAGATTTAAATCTTTTCTATTTGATTGAAATAAAATAATATAAATAATAAAATCATACTAAATCATATAGAAAATATCTTATTTAATGCCAATAGCATAGGGTTTAAATTAAATAAAATTAAACTTCACTTCTTGGATTACTTCCTAATTGATTCTCTAGACATTTCCACTTGCTTCTTTAGAGGTTTCCCAAATCACTTCACCGTGCTTCCCAAACACGGGAAGCTCGATTCCCACTACTTGGGGAAGCAGAATTAAGTTGGCTTCCCAAATGAGCTTTCCACTATACCAAGCTTCCCTGCAATTATGACAATTGCACCAAATTCCTAATTAATAACAAGCCTCTAACTAACCAATGTATTTAAGCTGGGATACCCAGATATTTCCATCTTCTTCGAAAACCAGCATCAACATTGTACAGTTTCAATGATGACCCGAATACTGCTAGATGCTTCTAGGACACTATTAAACTACTGTACCTCATCCGTTACTCTTTGGATTCCGAACAAGTTCCTATACATTTTCATTGAAAAATGATAGCATGACTTAACCTAACAAGATAATATTGATAAATGTTGGCAAAGAATAATACTCACTAACTAATATTAACACTAAAAGGTATCATCATTTGAATTTTTATTAAAGGCAAACCAGTTTTCCTTCTTGTTGCATAGTATCCATCATGGTTTCAAAACTCAGACAATCAAGATCGAACTTGACGACCTAGCATATAGATCGCGATCCCACATGGATCATCCATCCATGGGATTGTCCGATCCAAAAAAACCTTAAAAAGTAGTTTTTCATTCATCTTTTTATATCTAAGTTTTTGTTTTTTCAAGAGTGCACAAACCCTTCCCAGATTCTCTATAAATATTCCTAAAAGTCTTAAAATAACATTTAAGACTTAAACCCCATGGCCTAATAATGAACGATAAATCTGACTACTGGATTACATATTTTCCATGTAAACAAAACACAAAAATTTTCTAACGAGAGCATTGCCCCCCAAACCCTTAGCCCCCCTTGGAACCCCTCACATTGATAGTGGGGGGCAATCGCTGCTCCTATAGCAACTAGATTAAACTTCACCAACCCATTGGCTAGAATAATGAATCATGTATATATATAAATATTATATGTTTATATGATTTTGTACATATGTCAGTTTTTTTGCATCAATATATATAACCATATTGGATGTTTGGTTATGCAAACTACAATCTTGAACTTATACGAACCTCATAATCTTATTCATACATTTATGATGCACTTAACATGACTACAATTATGTTTATCATTATTCATATGTTATTGCATAGGGTTTGGTTTTTTGCATTAGAAGTAATCATATTGGATGTTTGGTTATGAAATGTTCAATTTTGATCTTTATAAATATACATGCTCATAACAATGTTTATTCATGTAAAATGCACCTAACATACCTAAAATTGAGTTTTTTCTTTCAAACTTTTTTATAGAAAACATTATAAGAATAAAAAGGGCAACCCAGTGTACGAGGCTCCCACTAACGCGGGGTCTGGGGAGGGCAAGATGTATAAGAATATATAAGAAAACATTATAAGAATATATAAGAATTTTTTTAATTTTTTGGCGTTGGATCAGTTTTGGACCGAACAAATCCACATTTGGATCGTGGATCCACGATCCGATCCAGGTGGGCTTGAACAACCTGAACCAACAATCCGAGTTTTTGAACCATGGTATCCATATCTGGTATCTAATATCTCAGCTGTAGTGAAGCTAACTCACATACATTCAAGAGAAGTTACCTTTGAAAGGTTGAGCATTCTTAATAATTTATAAGAGCCATTTAGCAAGGATGGGTGCATTTAGCAGTTATCTGCAATCATTTGCACAAAGTATCCAGTGGATCCAGACCTCAGCAAACCATTGGGCATACCCATTGACTCTTCAAATAATGTCAACGAAGAAATCACTCTAAGACTCTAAGGGCCTGTCAAACTTAGTAAAAGCTAAACACAAACCTAAGCTAAACACAAACCTGGTTCTAGTCTCTACTACTAATGGCAAACATACATATGAAACAGAAAGATGAACATGAAACATATAACTTCACTTCTAGCTGCTAAATTCACATCACTAGTCTGTAAAAGGTCCGAACAAGGACGATTTTAGCATAATGGCCTCACTGGACCATATCTGAAACAGTTCTCAACTTTCAGTTAGTAGTAGAAGAGTCAATCTCACATTAATACAATTGAATTAGAAATTTAGAATCTACTAGAATCTAACAGAAAGACTGCAACTACAAAATCCATACCTTCCCACGAATTAAAGGGCACAGAGAAACATGCACATGTTTAAATTTCCATAAAGCAATAATACAATATGTAAAGTGGACCTGCAAAACTACAAGACTAGTGATATGTGCCTAACCAACTTCATATTAAAATGAAAATTATCTCTAGTGCCAGAACGCCCTGAACAATGATAACCTCAGATGGTAAATATGAATTGTAATGCTTGACCCTGACCCAATAATTCTAGGAAAGACGTCATTAACATAACATAGTGACGCAAACAACGAATAATTCAGCCGTACCAGACATTCATTTCACCACCAAGATTTCCAGCCAATGAACAACTACATCTTGGGCTGGTGCCTCAGACATTAAGTACCTAGTTGTGGCCTGCTGGCTAACAGCCACAAATAACTACTCCATTGAGAGATTTGGAAAAAAAATTAAATAATTATAATTATAACAACAAAAACAGCACAATGAAATTCATGAACTGATTCACAAATCACTGGGGAAAGAAATGAGTAAATCATTTGGTGAGGCCAATGGAAAAAAAGAAAATAAAGAATGAATGAAAGAAAGAAAGAAAGAACGCAATAACACTGTTGAAGCACATAACATGACAACATACTGACGAATGATAATTGGGAAAGAGAAAAAATCAGCTGGGTTTGAGTAGGAATAAGGAGCCCTTCAACTAATACTTCCAAAACACAAGAAAGATACACCAATATAATAATGAAGTGATACCTTGATGTTGGCAAACAAAGGAACAGGTTTAGATTGAAGAAAATTTTTAAAAAATGGGGATAGTGACTGGACAAGATCTCTACCTGGAAATGCACAATTGTTGATTTGATGAGCCTCGTATTGAATTGGAAATCATAGAAGGTGCTCCCCTTCTCTACCTGCTTGCATTCCTGTCAAGAGAACCTGTTTAGCAACAAACCCTAAAGAGAAACATATTTCTGGAACACTGTGACACGTGATTTTCAGATAACCTGTAAACATTGCCTCTTTTGTTCGAAGAACAATAATGGAGCCACATTTGATGGCAAAGTCAAACCAATAAGGACAGAAAAGTAGTGAAGAAAACAAAATTCCATGTCATTTGAAAAATTGAAAAGAATAATTAAAAAACTCAGCTGATTTATATGTGCATCCTGCAGATCTCCCCAGACAGTATTCAATGTGCACACAATATCATTAGTCGATTAGTGAAAATATAGTTCGTTAAAAATAAACAAGAGAGGGAAAAGGCTGGGGTAAGACATTTCATAGACAAAAATAAATCTATAAGCACCATCTTTGGGCAGGGAATTCACACCTTCATTGATCCAAAGGGCCATAATGTACCCATGGGCGGGGGAATACCAGATGGTTGGAGAATGGTAAAACCAAAAGAAAACAGGCTAGGGGGCAAGGGG
>JAOXJP010065724.1:0-15494 GCA_025762735.1 Platanus orientalis | reverse complement strand
GTTTGTGAGCCTCTATATAGATTGCACGTTTTTGTACTTGGATGATGGAATGAAAAAAAAATTAGTTGTTTTTTTGCTTTCCATGAGTGAAACTACTTCTCTTCCTTAAGTTTGAAGAGTCTTCAAGTCCTTGGTGCCTAAGGCTTGGCTTGGTTGGTGATTTTCAAGTTTGACGTTGGTGATTTCCTCAAGTTACATCCTATATATTTCATTTCTCTTCTATTTATCTTCTTTCTACTTTCTTTCTTTCTTCTTTTATTTTTCATTTTCTTCTTATTTATCTTCTTCTTGAACCTCTATTAACAAAACTTTAAATATTCTGAAATTCTTTAATTTTACCTATCAAAACTTATTGAAATTTCATGAAATTTTAATTGTAAAACTCTTGAACACGTCAAAAGCTATTTTAAAATTTTTAGAATTTTCTGATGCATCAGAGGGGTATTTTGGTAATTTTTGGACTTTCTGCTCAAAATTACAGAAACTCTTTTGGATCTTTTTTTCCTTATTTTCTTCTTCTTTTCTATTCGTTTTCATTCTAACATCTATTATACCATTCTATTTCTTGATTTTCCCTATTTTTTTGCTACTTGATTGCTTTAAAATTCAATTCTTGAATTATTTAGCTTCTGCACTTTGATTCTCATGATTGTTTGAGCCTCTTGGAATTATTCTACATCAATTTTTGGTATCTCTCTCTTGTGCTACATCAATACCTATGAGAAGAATTATCCACTTCTACCTCACACATGAGTGCGAAGATGGATAACTATAGTTTAAACCATTGCTATGACTATTTTGTGCTGCCTAGTACACAGCAGTATTTGGCTTACTAGCTTTGTTAGCACAGCAGCATGGCAGTCATGCCATGGCAGCCAAACATGGCATGACATGACATTAATTGATGAGGGTGCCAAGGTGATGTGACAAAGTTTTGGAATGTGGCATGACTATACTAAGTGAGAGAGCATGTGACAAACAGTCTAGGTATTTATTGTGTACTACACTTAAGTTTTTATGGATGAATGTAAGCATTTTTGTGAGTTTTGGGACCTAATGGTTCATTAGACATTTTTATGACGGGGGACAAGTTTTCTGGCCAATCAATGTTTCAAACAAAATCTGTATGGTATCTTGTGCAGGATGAGTGGGTGAGCCTGAAGGGGACCTTGTGTTTCACCGCCTCATTTACCCACATGTGGCATGTTTTTATCCCAATAACTCTTTGTGACATGGCAAAAAGTAGGTTCTTTCTTGCACATACAATAAGAGGCATGCTCATCTTTCTTCAATAGAAAAAGTAAGAACAAACATGCCTTTTTTGAATTTTCCAGAGGGTTATTGACTTAAATTTTTTCATGTAGAGAGGATGAGGTGGGAAAACATGTGGGAGTTTGGAAAGGTTTTATGTGTTGGATTTTTCGTGTGTGAAGTTGTAGTTGAGTATCTCATATTGAATTGTTGTTGAGCTGCAAATGATTAGGACTTTAGTTTGCTTTATCTTTCATTTTTGTTTTTTTGTATTGTTTTTCACACTCTACTAAAAGCACTGGTTGATGCAAGACAGTCTAGAGATGGCTGCTAACCTGCGGATTATGGGTCCACAAAGATACCAGGAAAGGATCTCACTCAGACTTTTATCACACAAATAGTAGGCATAAGCAAACCAACAGTCTCAATAAACACCATAGAAGCTTTAGACCAAAGGTGGGGAACCCAACAAAATACTATCTGCTAAAGAAATACAACAGTTTGTCTAGATACCTAACAGTATCCGACAGTTCAGGTGTTCAAAACAGCATATATCCTCAAGAAGACAAGTCCACAGGTGTATCAGAATAAACTTATATGGATCTATTGCTGCCGGTAGAGAATTATCTCAGAAATAAGGGCTATTGGGGGCTGTTGAAAGAGTCCAGATCTGGGTTTAGTAAAGGGAAAGCTTATGGGATAAAGTTAGAGTCACTTTCAAACAGAGTTATTGAACCAAGGTCTTGGTAGCAAGGGTAATGAGTTTAAGATCTCTGCAGCAAGTTATAGATTTGAAGTTTCTGCAGAGATAGGGGTTCTTCTAGCAAGGAATTCTGCAGCCCATCCAGGGGTTAGAAGGGTTGTAGAGACAAGGGTTTTATAATCAGATGGTGGTAAAGTTTAGGACTGGTAAAAGGATTCAGTAGGTCTTAGAGCAATGAAAACAAGCCTGAAGAGAAACAGGACTGAGGTTTCTGCAGATTGGAATAAGAAAAAAAAAAATGGTCTGCAGAAAGGTGGTGTGTATCAAGTCAGGTCGCAAGACTTAAAACCCAATACAGGGTCTGAAGAAAATAATAATGTGTGATGTCTCTTCACATCATGATTTTATGGAAGAAGGCCTGTAGCAATTCTACTGATCCGGTCAACAGTCCAGGATATGCAAGAAACCTTGCCGGACCTAGCAGTGAGTTGAAAAACGATAGGTTTTGGGTTTAATAGTCTGCAACAGTTTTAAGGATTCCTAAGGTAGCCACAGGATTTATAACCCCTGGAAGGACCTATATAGCTATTCCAATCCACACAAGGTCTGGAACAGATCTAAGATCTTTCTATAGGTAGTTGCAGGGTTAAAGGAGTTCAAGACTTGGGGGTAGGGGTGGCAATGTTTGACATGACCCGTGAACCTGACATGAACCCAACATGAAATAAGCGGGTTAGGATTGATTGTAAACGTGTTTTGGGTCAAAGCTGGTTGACCCACTTTGACACGATTAATAAATGAGTCGATTTCGGGTTGAGCCATATAGTTGTGTATACCCTTAACTTGATACGACACGAGTCTGACCCGCCAACACAAATTACCACATAACCCGTGAACCTGACACGAACCCAACATGAAATAAGCAGGTTAGGATTGAGTGTAAACGTGTTTCGGGTCAAAGCGGGTCAACCCACTTTGACACGATTAATAAATGGGTTGGGTTAGGGTTAGGGTTGAGCCCTAGAGTCGTATACCCTTATCTCGACACGACACAAACCCAACCCACCTACATGAATTGCCATCCCTACTTGAGGGTGGGTTTCAAAATTGAAATCAAAACAGGGACTTGTCTTATGGTTTCGAGATTTTGGTAGGAAAGAAACCAAGCACAACGAATGTTTACAGTAGGACTTCAAGAAATTGGATTTTTATTCTTTAGCACCATGAAACAAGAAAAAAAAAATGAGAAGAAGAGGGTACCTGTTCAGCTGCCTCTCACTGCAAGAACAGGGGATTACATGTAATTTAGAAATTCCGTTCAATAATTTCAATACATCAGTCGACCACTTGTTTTAAGACCCTAATTACATGTAATTTAGAAATTCCCAAAATGAAAAACCGAAGTCTAAATGGACTCGTACATTAGACAATAACTCACTTTCTAAAAGAAAAATAGACCAAAACGTGGCCTTTCTGGGGCTTGTCAACCACCCCTATTTAAACATATCATAATCTTGACTAAAATACCCAAAAGCAATAACTAAAAGGACCTCTATATCCTAAACCATAAAAACAAAATAAAATTTAGTAAAAACATAAAATCAACAACACTAAAGACTCTTACAGCAATTTAATGGCTCGACGTGTTGTCCAAAAATTGTTCTCCATAGCTAGCCATGTGTCAAGGCACATGTGAGTTCCACTTGGTCTTCAATGTCCGTATCAAACTCCCTCGGTTTGAAAAAACTCGACCTTGGGGTTTTTTAATGTGAAAGGATCAGCAACACTGGGAATCTCAGCCTGTGTAACCATAGGCCATGTCCTGATGTAGTCCTCTCATCTTACAAGCATTTGATAAGGGAAAAACCTCATAGTAACTTTACTCAGGTACTTTATCTGTAGTCGTCACAGGTTCATGAAGTCGTGTGGTGATCCCAAGGGGCTGTGGTTTTGCATGGGACTGGATCGTGTCTTTAGTTTATAGCTCTTCAAAGTCTGGGGAGCAATGACACATGTATTCCTAAGTACCTCTTGCTCATCTAGAAAGCTCAAATCATTTGCATTGTCCAATTTCATGTCCTCCCCATTAAGAACTTCATTCCCAACCTTGTTTGTGTATTGGTCTTCCTGGTTGGACTTCTCTGACTCAAATTAAGGTTTGATCTTGAAACTCCTGAGCATCTGTCTTGGGCTCTTCAGCAACTACATTGAGGATTTCTTTTGCCTTGTTGTTTGCTAAATCTGACAAGACTGTGGGAAGCTGTTATGGCAAAAGTTGAAGGCGATGTCATTCACCATTAGTTTGGAGTCTCAAATATGAGTCCCTTCATAAAACACAACTTTTCTCTCCTCAATCCATCTCTTGCCCAACACCACTTTATAATCTGTCAAAGGAACAATCTTGTACCAAGCAAAGTATCTCCCTTGGTAGAATTGAATGACAAAATCGTCATCCGTATAATGTTAAAATGATCTGGCTACCAGATCTTGTAAAAATCTCTCCAACAAACAAGGAGAAATTAGGTTGTCTTCATATCTGTTACTGATTAGAACCAGATTCCCTTTCTGTGAAAAGAAAAAAAACAAATTTATTCCAAATCTTAAGAACCATCTTGGCTCTTCTAGGGATTCCAAAAACTGATAGGAACTTTACAGGGAAATACCAACAGCAACAACCATAGACAGGAGCAACCAAGCTGAAGAATAACCTACCAATGATCCGCAGGAACAAAGCTGTTGCTTGACTCTGAAACCAAAATTTGATGCAGGACTGCCTAGATATGGTTGCTATGCTGTGGATTATGGGTCCACAAAGATACTAGGAAAGGATCTCATCCAGACTATTATCACACAGATGGTAGGCATAAGCAAACCAACAGTCTCAATAAACACCGTAGAAGCCTTAAGACCAATGGTGGGAAACCCAACAAGATTCTATCAGTAGCATGTCTATGTACTTAACAGTACCCGACAGTCAATAATACCCAGGCTGTTATTTCAGGTAGTTCAAAGTTCAAACAACATATATCCCCAAGAAGACAAGTCCACAGATGTATCAGAATAAACATTTATGGATCTACTGCTATTGGCAGAGAGTTATGGGGATGTTGAAAGAGTCCAGATCTGGGTTTCGTCAAGGGAAAGCTTATGGGATAAAGTTAGAGTCACTTTCAAACAGAGTTATTGGACCAGGGTCTTGGTAGCAAGGGTAACGAGGTTTAAGATCTCTGCAGCAAGTTATAGATTTTAAGTTTCTGCAGAGATATGGGTTCTTTGCAGCCAATTCAGGGGTTAGAAGGCTTGTAGAGATACGGTTTTATAATTAGATGGTGGTAAAGTTTAGGACTTGTAAAAGGATTCAGTAGGTCTCAGGGCAATGAAAACAAGCTCAAAGAGAAAAAGGACTGAGGTTTCTGCAGATTGGAATAAGAAAAAAAAAAGACCTGCAGAAAGGTGGTGTGTATCAGGTCAGGTCACAAGACTTCTTTTTTTTTTATTTTTTATAAGTAATTAAGGGCTTCATTGATGTATTGAAAATTTACATTCTTGTATAAATACAAGAGTTAAGAGTCACTGCTGGTGAGTGTCATTAGGGGAGCAGGAAACTCATTTGGCTCAATTGTGACTTCATCTACAGATGTAGCTATTCTAGCTATCTAGTCAACAGGCTGGTTGGCTTCCTGCCAAATATGGATAACCCTCACATCCTCGAAGTTGTCAATTTCATGTTGGATTGCATTTAGAATGCATAGCACCCTCCAAGGACATTCCCAAGTTCCTCTAATGGCTTCAGCTGCAACCTTCGAGTCCGTAGCAATGTGCAATCTAGAAATTCCCTTCATGCGAGCTATGATCAATCCCTTCAAAATTGCGAACATTTCCAGCCATAAGATGGTCATATTTTCGGGTGCCCCCATGTATGCAACTAATGTCTTGCCCGTGTGGTCCCTAATTAGTCCTCCATAGCCTGATCTTGTGCTGGTCATTGAACCATCTGTGGTTAGAGAATGATAATGAATGAGCGGTCTTAGCCATTGACATGTGATGCTGTCAATGTTTAGATTCCAGCAAAGAGCTATGTAATGACCCTTAGCATTATCTTCACAATGCTGATGAAGAGACATTCTTTCATCTATGTGTCGAATATAATATCTTTTATGATTTGCTGGACAGTTCTACTCTAGTTGTTGAACCTCTTCGTGGTCCTTCTCTCCAAATGTGGAATATAGTGCTGTTGAAGGCTAGATGTCCAACCAGATCAGCAACACTCTTCCCAATGAAATTTTGCCAGACCCAATTAACTTTTGCAGGCCATTGCTTGATTCTTCTTCTTCTTGAGCTTAGCATTTGAACAATTTCCTTCCAGATTAAATGGGGAATGGAGCATTGGAAGAATAGGTGCTGAATATTCTCTCTGTTGTTCCAACAAAGACAACATTGAGAACTTTGTAATATCCCCATCTTACATAACTTACTTTGGGTGGGCAGGCTATTTGGGAATATTCTCCAAGTAGTGAAGCTATGTTTTGGGATATGGTTTGAAAACCAAACTAGATCATGCCAATCCACTTTCTCAAATCTTGTCCTCAAAGACTCCCAAGCTGATTTGAAGGAGAACTTACCATTTTATGTTGCTATCCATATAACTTTATCCTCTTCCGAGTAGTTTAGCCTCTCCATTGAGTCCAATTGCGACCATGCTTGTATAAGAGCTGGTGAAGGAAAGGGACCCGGACACCATTCTTCTTGCCACAATATTGTTGCCACTTTGGAGTTTCTTGATAGGCCTGCATTGTACCGAATTCTTTTGCCAAACCTTTTAGCCAGAACACCCTCAGGGTGCTAATTATCTAGCCAAAGGTTAGTGCTAGAGCCATATCCAATAATGCTTCTAATATGGGTTTCAACATGTTTAAGTTTAAGAATCTTCCTCCATACCCACGTGCAATCCATCTTTTCTTTAATTGTCCAAATGGACTCTTGCTTCAAGTATCAGCCATGCACCCATTTCACCCATATGCTGTTCTTCTTTATAGCTATCGCCTAGATTTGTTTGATAACACCAGCATAGTTCATCTCCTTCACTCTTCGGATACCCAATCCACTTTCCTCCTTTGGTGTGCATAATTTTCTCCAACTAAGGTAGTGAATCTTCCTAGAAAGGTTTGGGCCTGCCCATAGGAATTTAGCAAGCATAGATTCAATCATTTTTGTTGTCTTGTTTGGAAGTCCAAAAATGTTGCACCAATATATGTAGCTACTTTGGAACCAGAAGAATCTTTGCAAGAACCAGAAGGCAATTGCGACTTGCTTGTCTCTCGCCACTCCTGAGGATCCCATCTCACTTATATCCCTTAGTGAGGATGTCTGAGGACGAGGTTGGAGGTGATGAACATATCAATGAGGAAGAATTGGGAGATGAGGAGGAAGAAAACGAGGGAGAAGATGAAGATGAGGAAGATGAAGAAGAAGATGATGAGGAAGGAGGAGAAGAGTCTGAAGAAGGGGAAGAAGAGTCTAATGAGTGATGTGTTTGTGGATTGTATATACTTTTTTTTTGCACTTATGGTTTAAGACTTTGGGTCTAATCGTTTGATCTACACTAGTTGTATATCTTTATGAATCACTGATATTGCTTATCCTTTTCATGTCATGTGCTCATTACTATCTCTTTGCAATTACATGGCAAAAAAGGAAGAAATAAAGTAGGGAGAGTAAAAACTCAAAACTAGCATGTGCCTAAAACTGCAAAAGATGATAATAGAAAAAGAGGAACATATGCATTGTATTTCACTTTTCCCTATTCACACATCATGCAATTTTTACAACCTTGGTTTTTGGACTCACTATACTTGAAGAAGGTATGTGTGTTGTGAATATGTGCAAGTTTTCAGGTACTAAAAGTGAAATGAGATCTTTTGCTAATGAGCATTCAAGTGCAGTTCTGTTTTCAGTTTACTTATATGGGTCAATATATAATAATGGTCTTGTATCTATGTTGGTCCTATGCAAGCTTGGTCTGGTATGTAAAAGGTTCCTAAAAGGTTTTGCAATGGAATTAACAAAGGGGAAGATTTTCAAGAAATGAATTGCCAATTCCATAGACAAAACAAATGAGTTGTTATGTACTATGTCAAAGTCTGTTAAGAGTCCCATGCCTACAAACAAGAAGACAAATGAAGGACTAAAGACCTACAAACCTGAGGCAGTGACAAGTCAAAAGAAGTGAAGAACAAGACCAAGAATCAAGAAGAATACCCCTAACAAGGATGCCAAAGACAAGAAATGAAAAGACAAAAACTCAAGTGATGCTCATGACAAACACAATCTTGGAAAATACCCACACTATGCAAAATGCACTAAAACGTTATAAATAAACCCAAGAGGGGAGTGTGAGGTAGCAAGATGAGCCTTAGGACACTTGTGTTGGTCACAAAACATTGGGGGAAATAGAATAAACTCAGAAATCTGATGATAGAAAAATTCAGGAAAAAGGTCCCCTGATCGATCACAAGATTGGTGATCTATCACGACCTGATCAATCACGAACAGGATTTCAGCCCAAAATCAAAACTTCCAAGAGTTGTGATTCCACAGCCTAATTGATCACACATTCATGATCGATCATGAAAAATGCATGATCGATCACGCCCACAAATCTTAGAAAAATCTTTCTTATTTTTAGAGATTCTAATATGATAATTCCCACAACTTGTCCATTAGAAAAAGTTCTAATCCTATAGACTAAGACTAGGCTTATCTCTATAAAAGGATAAGAATATCCTAGGTTGAGAGAGGGACATCTACGCAAAAAGAAAATCATTATATGAAAAGTGCAGCTAGTCTAAAAGCCAAAAAGCTTAGACTTTTACTGTGTGGAAGACCTTGTATTGCTAAAAATCACCATGTGTGATTTCCTATGCTTCCTACATTAAATATCTAAAAGAGAGAAAACCTTGGTTATCCGTTGAGAGAAAATCAGCGATTTACAAGGCATCAAGGAGCAATCTCTACTGCACTCAAATCTGTGAAAGTAAAGGCACATCAGCTCACTATAAGAGCACCCATAACTGTTGTACTTTGCAAAATCAACTTATATGGGGTAATATTGCATTCATCTTATTGATTACTATTTAAGTCCCTTCCGTCGGAGACATCGGAAGGTGTATTGCACTATTTGGAGACAAAGAGTGTAGGTTAGTACTTGCATGGAAAGTAAAAGGTTTTTGTGTGAATTTTTACCTAGATTGTCTGTATTTCAATCTGAATAAAATTATAGAAAGCTCAAGTTGAGCTTTAGGAGTGGACGTAGGCCGCAGTACAGGCCGCAGTACCGAACCACTGTAAATATTGTGTGTTATGGTTGTTTGTGATCTCTTTACATTGTGTTTACTGTGATCAACGCACTTGTGAATACTTTAGTGTATTAATTGCTTTGATTAAACTATATTCGAAAGGACAAATCAATTGATCAATCCTACAAACGTTAATTGTTAATCTTAATAACCATGAACGTTTAGTGGGTTGAAGAAAATTGAGAAAGGTCAAGGATATTCCCCCCCCCCCCCCGTTGAGGATATAATTTCACCAGAATCAATTAATGATTGATTAGTTAATAATTATAGAACACAAAAAGTGGACAAATAAATTTAGATTAAAATTTGGGTGAATAAAGAAAAATAAAAAGATTAAAACCCCTCTAGGAATTTCATTGCACACTCGTTCATCCATCTCAATGATTTTCTTACTAATCGACTCCCAACAAAACCCATTTGTAACACCTTGTGTCTCACTTGAAGATGAAAAATGTAATTTTACCCTTATAAGGGTAAAATTGGAAACCTTTTGGATTTAATTTTTATAAGGGGGATGTGGGCCTCGATTTTTACACGATGTGTGGACCACTTAGAAAAGGGCCCACTCATCTTGGGCCTAACCCATGATAACTTGGATTCGCCACCAGCCCTTTTTTAGATGTGACTGGACATCTATGTTTGGAAACAAATTATTTTTTATTTTAAAATCTATTTTGAAAATAACAAAGTCCTAATAAATTGGTCAACTCGAAGTTCTGGATTAGTGGTTCGGTTATGGACTAGGAAGGTGTTAGGCACTCTGATTCACCTGCATGTGTGGTTATCTACTTAAATTGGTTCAATGCTAGGGTCTAATTTCTACTTATGGTGAGTGCGTTAGTGTATCTAATTTTGAAAACCATGTCATGCTTGTGCAAGTGAGTTACCCTATTAAGCAGTTTATGTATGTTATTTTATTTATAAAATGAGTTTTTAATTTATTTAATCATCAAATCTTTTTATGTACATGTTATTCTAAAAAAATAATTAATAAAAGGAATTGGAGTTAAAGCACATACCTTAAGTATCCCATATAGCCATAATATATCAAGAATTAATCAGGAAACATAATATCCTAAGATATAGGCTAACAAGAATATGTACATAAACCTCAAATTGAATATCTCAATTTTGAATAAAACATCACATATGAGTTAGCCATTAATCCAGTGCACAACATGTGGACAGGTAAAAATCATACAAGTTCTAATTTCATGTTTGAGCCAGCTTGTAATTAATGGGAATTAATCAAACAGCCCACATCACCTGGCATGTGTTTTGGAGCTTTAATGTTAATGTAAATTGTCAATTCCATAGTGTAAAATACATGGAGTGGTAGATTAGGCATGGCATGAGCGTATTGCACATCTTAGTCATGTTAGTAATCATCAAGTGCCCTTGAGTCCCAAGAAGGAAGTCATACTCCAAGCACTTGAAGTCAAGGATGGATTTTTCCCTATGTTGCCAAGGTCCAAAGACTTGAAGACTCAAGCTTTATCAAGCTCAATGAAGGTTTGTAAAGGTATATATCATGATAGACGTAGGCTAAAAAGAACAAAACACCTTTATATGGCCTAATGGACCAACCCATGCCACCTACATAGGTTTCCAAGTGTTTGGGATTAGGATCAAAGCAATATGGCAGAAAAATAGGGGAACCAGATCAATCCAGGGGGTGTCGGATCAATCCGCACTTAGTATATCGATCCACTACTTATCGAATCAATTTGGCAAGGCTTAGGTGTCTCAGATTGAGGCACCGGATCAATCTGGGGATGCCGGATCGATCCGACATCGTAGAAATTCAAAAAGATAATCCATTATAAGTCTACAATTTCTTGACCATGGGAAAGATTTCAAATCAAGGGTGCACGACTAAGCTCGTCCCCTATAAGTATACGAAAGGCTCAAATGAGCTCTCTAACACTAACAGAACACATTGAACACAAAAGAGGAGAGATTTGAAGAAGTTAAGGCATTTTACTCCTCCTAACTACCAATAGCTCACTCTTATAAGCTTTCATTAAAGATCAAAGAGCCTTGAAGTGCTTCCCTAGCACTCTACATTTGGAGAATAAGAAGAGGGAAGCAAAGAGAAGGGATTACTCCCAAGTGAACCCTTGTGAGAAGCTCCAAGAAGCAAAGAGGCACTCTTGGAAGCTTAGTGGAACCCATTGCATACTAGCTCAACAAAGGAGCAACCACCATCAAGTGCAACAATCAATACATCAACCTTAGTGAGGTAATTTGTATTGATTTCAAATTTATTTTAAGACCTTAGCACCCGGCAGAGACACCGGGTGTAGACCATAGCACTACCGTTGGAAACACCCGTAGTGTAGACCATACCCATCGGAGACACTAGGTATAAACGATTCTTGCTAGAGACATCGAGAATTGACATAGCTCCCACCGGAGACACCGGGAGTAAAGCTTGCATTAGCAAGTAGATGGGTTTTTGAATTTTAACTTTAATTGTAAATGTAACTCAATCTAAATAAAATTTGATAGCTCAATAGTGAGCTTTGAAAGTGGATGTAGGCCCCAGTGCTAAACCACTATAAATATTGTATTGTGTTTGAATTGTCTCTTCTCTCTATCATTACATGACTTGTATTACATCTTTTATATGATCTTTCATATTTACAATTACTTAGGAACTTAAATTAATCGAAAGATTAAAATTGGGATTTTCCATTGTATTGCACTTGTAATCATAATATTTGAATTATATCTTGAAGTAATTTAAATTCCAAGAACTTTAATAACATCTAAAATTGGAGTTTTAGGTGGGGGTTTAATTAAATTTTTTTTTATAAATCCTATTCACCCCCCTCTAGGATTAAAACCGAACTTTCATTTAAGACAGCCCAAAGTTTACCAAACAAGACACACTTAGATCAAGTCAAATTAGACCGATCTTTAACCCTTCTTAGTTAACCGAATCAACCCAATTTTGGTCTAGCCTTAGATGGAACATTGTCAAGTGTTACAATATAACAACCCCCTATCTATGAGCAATGGATGTGTTTCAAAAAGATTTGTAAGTATACCAAGGCAATGAGATTGCAACCCAAGATACCAAACTAACCATGATTGAAGTCTCACACCCATCAACATGCCCAAAATTTGATTTATGGCATCCATGTGTAAGATTGGAAAATTGGTTTGCTGCTAAAACTGAATCCCGACTTTTGGAACGTGCCATCTAGATGTTCAACACCCCACACCATCAAGCAAGACCAAAGAATAAAAATCAAAAGGTTAGCAAATTCAGATCTGATCCAATTACTCAGTCTGAACACATCAATGGTAAAGAACATCATAGCTTTGGAATCCACATATTAATAAGATCATATCTAGATTGTTAATCCCGTAAGCCACACATATTTTACCAATAAACACCAATAGAAACCAAGTGAAACATCAAGACAAACTCATTAACTATTAATGTAATTTTACATACTATGTGAATGATTTAATTTTGATGTATCAGATGACTTGTCATGTGGGGGCTATCAATTCTCAAAACTAATGGATTGGAATAGATGGTGATGCCCACCAATCTTGGTACCTTGCTGAGATATTTCATGATGGCAAGAGGAGAAACTCTATGCATGTGTGAGCTCACAAATCAAAGACACTCGTCAATAAGTTTACAAGCATTGCAAAAGTCTCAATGCAAGCACAACAATAATAAAGAGAAAAAAATTATAATAACAATAATAAATCCTTAAGATAAAGATGTAGCCAAACGGAACCCATGAAGAAAATGCTATGACTACCGGTTTAAGTAAAGAAGACTACTAAAAATCTCATAAACAAGAAACACCCATATTGCACAAAAGTGAAACAAAAGTAATATAAAATGGTTATAGTAAGATGATAAAACACAAGAAGGAAAAATCATATATTTACACCTTATGAAAGATTACATAATCAATATTTAAAGATAAAGGGAAGAGAAGACACTCTTTTTTTATGTTTGCACATGTTAATGGCGGTCTCATAGCTTAGGCAACATTGTGTCTGAATCGGTTTGTGGAGAATAAGGGAGAAGGGATTCAAATGAGTGTGAATAGTGGACTGGTTAAAATATTTAGAAATAGGTTCAAAGAGATAGATGTGCTCGGCGGTAGCTAGTGAAGAAGATGAGAGAGAGAGAGAGAGAGAGAGACGTTTTAGAATCAGAGAGTGTGAGAGAGCTTAGGAGTTTTCTGTCTGTCCCCTTTCCCTTCCTATCTTTTCATTCTTATAGGGAGCGTAGAGAGAGGGAGAGAAAATCTCTGAGGGGATTGTGAGTGAGAATAAGGGGAGAGATCCATGTTCTAGCTATGGTGAGTGAGAGAATTGAGGGAGTGATCCACACGCTAGCTATATCCCGAGATCTACCAAATATGAAGGGTGGATCTTCTTAGATATGGACCCATTTGGAATGGAGTAAGAGAATTATGCCAAAAAAAGTTAATTGTAGAAAGTGATGGAGAGTGGTGTGAGATGTCCATGAGAGAGAGGGAAAGGTCCAGCTGTCCTACCTTCTTTTAGTATGCTAAATAGAATCCTTCTTGGTGAAAAATCCCATATTAATTCCAAATTTGTGAATATTTCATTGTATTGCCACCTAGGCCGAATTTAGCAATTAAAGAAAACAAAAATAAAAAGGGACAATGAAGGAAGTGAGGGAAAATGAGGGCTCAAGAAGGAATAAAAGAAAAAAATCAAGACGGATGTCACGTGTCAAAAGAATGGTGGCAATCCTATGATTTGTTGGACACCATACTTCAGTGTATCCGTATGACATCTCATTGATCCAGATTAGTTGGGTTAGATCAGATATGCTACCTTAGCAAAATCAGCCACTCTAATCACCATGTTAGCATCTGATTTTTTATTTGAGATCTCAGGGTACTCAATTGGATAGTCAAGATTTGACATGATATGTTGTAAGGCTTAAGAATGGATTTTGAAGGTCGTGTTTTGTACCCTAGGGTTTTAAGGCATGCCAGATCCTTCTATGGTGTTCGATTTGTAAATGTAATGTATTGTAAATTTCATGTACAATAAAATACATGTTTTGTATAGACTAGGACATGGATAAAGTCATGTTAAAGTCTAAGAGGTCCTTGGGTTGAAGCATCATGAAAATCATCATCAAACATCAAGGAAGCCTCAAGAGATCAATCCGGGAGTCAGCAAATCATCCCGAAGGATTCTTGACTTTCTCTGAGTTCGCACAAGGTAAAACAGGTTATGAGAAGTAGTCGAGGTGAACCAAGGGTCCATGAAGGGTTTCCCAAGGTCCATGGACCTTCCCAATCCATTAAGGGGTGATCCAAAGTCCTCTGTAGCATTCCTAAACTTTATTTGAATTGATCTAGGATTGAACCAGCAACTCTAGGGTTGTAAGTTCTGAGTGTTTTTTGCACTTGAATCGATCCAAAGTTGCGGAAACACTGTATAATGGTTTGATCTTTAAAAAACCATTTCTAATCAAAGGCTTAGATCTCTTGACTGTTAGGGAAGGTTTTAATCTAATGGATATAAGTCAATTTCATCTATTATATATTGAAATGAAATCAAATGAGCAGCTAATGGTCATGAATGTTCTTTGATAAAATATTGCTTGTTTTTGGGAAATCCATGAAATTCAACTCTTTAAAATTGTTGTGAATCTCTTTCTAAGCCTAGATAGGAAAATTTATATCCCATTGACCATTCCTAGCCTTCTCTCTATATTACTAAATCAAATCTTGAAGAAGAATGTATCAAGGGTTATCTAAACCCTTGAGAAGAAAGGTGGGCTTTGTAGGCACATTATGCTAAAGAAGGAGCAACCCATCAAGATTGGCTCTCTAGCTTGAAGAGCCAACCTAGAAGTAATTGGAGAGCAATAGTTAAATCTTGCTCAAGGAGGAGCAACCCCAACTTGTGTGCAAAGGCAACATCAACCTACAAAGAGGTAAACCATTACCTTAACTTTTCATTGAAGTTATTGAGACCTCTCCTATTGGAGACTCCAGGAGAATTGGCACTACCGCCTGAGACACCAGTAGTGTATACCCATAGCTCTTCCGCCGAAGACACCAGAAGAGTAAACCATAGACCACACCCGCCGAAGACACTGGGTGTAGCTTGCTAGGCAAATAGACTAGAATTTTGTTAATTTTATCATTATTGTATTATCT
>JAOXJP010065703.1:0-29630 GCA_025762735.1 Platanus orientalis | reverse complement strand
GTCTGGACTCTTGTGGATCCACCTCAAGGCATAAAGCCTGTTGGTTGTAAGTGGATTTATAAGAGGAAGAAAGGTGCTGATGGAAAAGTGGAAACCTTTAAAGCAAGGCTAGTGGTGAAAGGTTATAATAAAAAAATGAATAGATTATGAAGAAATTTTTTTGCCATAGCCAAGCTAAAATCCATCATGATTATGTTATCTATTGTTGTACATTATGATTATGAGATTTGGTAAATGGATGTCAAAACAGTGTTTTTGAATGGAATCCTTGATGAAGAGATTTACATGTTACAACCAAAGGATTTTGTATATCCTAGCCAAGAAAGTAAAGTGTACAAGCTTCAAAGATGGATTTATGGCCTTAAACAAGCATCTAGAAGTTGGAAATTTTGATTTGATCAAGAAATTAAACCATTTAGATTTGAACAAAATCCCGAAGAGCCATGTGTGTATAAAAAAGTGAATAAAAGTGCTATTATGTTTTTGGTTCTTTATGTTGATGATATCCTACTCATTGGGAATGATGTAGGAATGTTGCCAACAATAAAGATCTAGTTGTCAAATAATTTTTCCAAGAAAGATCTGTGTGAAGATTCGTACATCCTGGGAATCAAACTCCTTAGAGATAGGAAGAACAAGATGATAAGATTATCTTAAACCAATTACATAGACAAAATTCTGAAAAAGTTTTGCATTCAATACTCAAAGAAAAGGTTTCTACCAGTAAGGTATGAATTAGTTCTCTCTAAAGGACAGTCTCCCAAAACTCCTAAAGAGAATAAGCATATGTAGAGATATCCCTACGCATCTGCATTAAGTAGTCTCATGTATGCCATGATGTGCACAAGGTCAGATACTTGTTATGAAATTAGTTTAGTGATCAGGTTTCAAAGCAATCCAAGAGAGTTTCACTGGATAGCAATAAAACATGTCTTGAAGTACCTAAGAAGGACTAAAGACTATGATCTCGTCTATGAAAGTGAGGACCTTTCAGTCATAGGTTATACCGATTCAGATTTCCAAGTAGATAAACATGAAAGAATATTAATATCTAGATATGTGTATGTAATGGGAGGAGGAGCCATTAGTTGGAGAAGTGTTAAACAACATTGTACTGTACACTCCACTACTGAGATGGAATATATTGCATCTTGTGAAGTAACAAAAGAGGGTGTTTAGTTGCAAAAGTTTTTGTTAAAGCTTGACATAGTACCCTCAATTTAGTCACCACGTACTTTATTGTGATAACAATGGTGCAATTATAAATGCAACAAAGCTTAGATGTCATAAAAGATTTAAGCACATGGAAAGAAAGTAGAACTTTATTTGCAACATAGTTCAAAGAGATGACATTGATGTAGTTAAAGTTTCATTCACAGATAATCTTGCAAACCCTATGACAAAGACATTATCTTAAAAAATGTTTGATGCTCATATAGACAATATGGGTGTTAAACCAGTTATGAGTGGTTTTGAGGATAAGTAGGAGATTGTTAAAATAGGTATCCTAACAAAGCCTCATAAACACTTTCTATAGTATTATTTGTTTGAAATTTATAAAAAAGTACTTTATTCCATCATCACATGTGTATATTATTATTTAAGGGTAATTGTTTTGATCTCATGAGATGAAATAGGTGGTCTTTAGGTAACATAATAGGATGTCAAATACATGGATTATGTGTGGAGAGATCTGACTATCTAATTCTTGTAGGCCTGAAACCTTACAACTATAGGTGATGCTGGGCACATCACTTAAAAGACGGCTATGTGTAGAGTTGTCATATGATGGAGTAATGTAATCTCAATCACTGGAGTGAGACCCTAAACTCATATGTAGATTCATAATTCAAATGCATTAAAGGGATCCATAATGAACACATTTAGTAAAACTTCATTGTTAGAGTAAATGATGTTCATAACTTACCGACCAATCCTTTGACTTGAGGGACTTGTGATTCTCTAAGTTATTCAAGTTGGTTATTTTGAGTTGCCAACCAGTGATGCCTACTTGGTTGAAATATCATGAGTAGCTTGTATATTTGACTTGATGCGTGAGAGAACATAAGTTCCCAACAAGGAATCTACTACCCTAATGATAGGGAGAAATATTCAATCTAGGATTAATATGAATTGATTGGACATGCAAATCTAGATCTAGTGTTTTGATAAAGTGTTTGTCAAAATGATTTTAAAATTATATTAAATAAATAAATAAATAATTTTGAAAAAGAATTTATTAAGAAAAAATTTTAATGTCCAATTGATCCATTAATGTCCTAGAGATAATTTACCAATGACCTAAAGGGTTTGACAGTGACTAGTTTATTGTCCTAGGGGTCATTAAGGGATATTGTATAGTGGAATGATGTTTTTGTGAGGAGGGGCCCCAATCTTATATTCTAATCCTTGAGAGCTCAATTGTAACATGTTGCAGGGATTGTTGAAATTATCAAATAGTTGAGTTCGTTATTGCAATTTTGACTCAATTTAAGATGTTGAACCCCACAAGCTTAAGGATAAGAATCTCATAAGGATTCCACACTCCCTAGAGTTTATTTGACCTATCTTTATCCCTATATATAGGGTTACCCATGTTCAGATATGGTCCTATAACAATTCTTAAAGTGGAAGAGGAGTAGAAAACTCTGAAGCAGGTGTGGAGACTTTGGAGATTAAACCTTATAGATTTGGAAATCTCTTGAAGTCTAGTTTCAAAACAGAAACGGTGAGTGAATCCAAGTTCTATAGAGAAAGTTATAACCATTTTCCCACCAGATGTCTGTGCTAGAAAAATTCTAGCATGATGACATCATCAAAGCAAAAAATTTCGTACAATCATTATTTTTGCAAAATTTTACTGACTTTTTCACTAGAGACATACCTAAACATGAAATTAGAAAGTATGGTTGTTATTTAGGCTTATAAAAACATAGAAACTCATAAGAAAGATGATCTTTTGAAGAAATTTTGCAAGAGTATGGATTTAGAAGAGAAAGGAAGAGGAAAAGCTAGGTTTTGTAAAGATTTTGGGATTTTTCTGAAAAACAACGCTTGAAAGGAATTTTGCATTAACCAAGAGGTAGAAAACACTAAACTAACTTCTTTTTTGAATTTCATAAGTTCCTAGAACCAATCCAAACTTATTTTGCAAAGATTAATCTGGTTTTTTAATAGATTTTCAACTGTTCTTCACTAGTTTTGATTCATTTTGAAAGAAAAAATTGGTTTTGTATAGGACATGAAACTAATTTCATTTTTCATTCTATGAGGATCATGAAAGTGCCTTACTCATGTTTCAAAGGGTTTTTTTTTTAAGTTTCTATCATAAAAGTGCCTTACTCATGTTTCAAAGGGTTTTTTTTTTAAGTTTCTCAAGAACATAAAATACAATGATTTGTTTTGTAAAATCCTAAGGTTCTATATTGTTTTGGATTCATGTTCTACATGTTATGGAGTGTTTTACTACAAGTTTTAATTCGTTTTAAGTTCCAAATTGTTGATTTTAAAGAGGGAATTTTCTATTTTTAAGAACATAAGTACTTCTAGTTTTGTTATTTGGTTCCATATGATCGTAGGGACTATTCTCTTCTTTTGTAAAAATTGTATATGTTTATTTGATTGATTTATGATCTGATTATGATATGTTATTCATGATTTATGTAAAAATCTAATTTTTTTTCATAGTTCTATGCTTAGGAGGATCAAGCATCTATGATCTAAAGTGTTATGAATTTACTTATGTTCTATTATGGATTACTATATGTTCTATATTGCTATTGTTATTATTTTTAGTTATTGTTGATAGTTTTCTATTATAGTTTTGTTATAAGCCACCCTTCATCATTAAAGGGGAAACATTGATAATGCTTAGCACACCTGGCTTATGGTGTGAATAGCCCTTTTACCAGGGATTATAAATGGTTATCATGTGGCTCTTTTTACTAGAGATAAAATTAGTGAATCATGTGGCTCTTCTCACTAGAGATAAAATTGGTGAATCATGTGGCTCTTCTCACTGAAAATAAAATTAGTGAATCATGTGACTCTTTGCATTGAAGATAAAATTGATGTATTATGTGGCCCTTCTCACCAGAGATAAAATTGGTGAATCATGTGGCTCTTCTCACCGGAGATAAAATTTGTGAATCATGTGGCCCTTTACACCAGAGACTAAATGGTGTAATTGTTATCTGTATTGGCTTATGTATCTATTTTATATGTTCAATTTTGTTCAATTCAGTTATATGCACCTATTTTGTTCTATTTAAACCATCTATATGTTTGTCTTTTAATGTTTTAAGTTCAGTATATGTTTTATATGTAACTATTCAGTTTCATAAATTGTTAAAAAGTATGCAACTATCTATTTTATTTTAATTAGTGCAAAAGTCTTGATCTATTATTCCTTAGTTAATTGTTACCCACTGAGTATGTCAAGTGTACCCCAAATTTGGCACCATAGATGATGAGGAGATAACTACATAGCGGTGTTGGCAGGCATGATTGGAGAGTAAAAGATTGGATATATGCTATGAGACATTGAGACATTGCTTTATTTTATTTTAGTTTATTTGAAAATAATGTAATACGTTAGTGGATTTTGGTGTAGGCTTGATATTTGATTTTTAGATGATGGTTTAATTTATGTCAGACTATTAGTGTATGTGAATGGAATGCCCAAAAATGTTTATGGATTATTTTTAGGTTTATGAAATTATGAAAATTTTTATTACAGGTTGATTATGAGATATGGATGGTTATGATTTATGATATGTAATTCTGTTGTATATGAATGTTTAATGTCATGTACGAAAATTCATAGCCCTTTTGGTGTGGGTTTTCGGGAGACATTCTGTAAGTCTTTTACAGACTTCTGGACATCTAGGAGAAGGATAAATATGTCCAGAAGGGTACGCCTAATCTTAGACTATACACCTAAATTTCTAGTACACCTAATCTTTAACAATAGTGAAAGTTTGGGCGTACTATTCCCAATAGACCCTTTTTTGCTTTTTCAATAAGTTCAGGGACTTAACGTTCTTCATAAGGTCCTTTTAAGGGTGCACCCACCCTTGCCAGTGGCTGGACACAGAGGAATATCATAATGGCTCCTTTAGGTCGGTATGCCTGATCTCAGGCTATACTCCTGAACTTTTGTTACGCCTGATCTTTCATAGTAGTGGAAGTTCAGGCGTACTAGTTCTGAATCAAAAACCAACAACTTGTTTTCTAGGTTTTCAAGCCACTAAATGAAGTCCTCTAGGCCTGAATTTTTTTAGGGGGGTAGGGAGCTATCCCATAGAGTCTCCTGAGAAATCCCATCCCTTTTGAACAAGGGAAAATCTTGTTTGGATTTTTTAGATGGGATGGGTTAAGTGCAAAACAACATTGTACCCTGAAAAATCAATGGGTTATGGAACCCGTTCTAGGGGCTACACGCATGGGGTTGAGCCCCATTTTGACAAAGAAAAAACATAACATGTTATGAAGCTACTATAAAAAATTGAGAGCAAAACAATAAACCTACAAGAAATTATTTAGGAAAAAAATAGGATGACTAGAATAATATAAAGTAAAAACAACAGAAAAATTAATTCAAATAAAATTGAAGCAAAATTATGAAACTATAAAGAAATGAAAAAAATTAATTTAGATGTCTAAATTAGTTAAATAAATAATGTAAGAAGAATGAATTAAAAATAAATTTTATAGATAGAATGAAAATTTGTGGACTATTCCCTACTCTGTCTAGACAATGTGTAAACACTCAGAAGGCAAGAGGGGTCCACTTCAGGGATCAAATGGGGTCATCTGGGGTTCAAATTTGGTGAGCTAGAAATTCACTATGGCAGTGACTCCTAGCTATAATTTGAGCTCTAAAATCCATGTATGGAGGGATTTATGGTCCCTACACCATTAGTTGTTCAAAATATAGCCAAAAAAGGAAAGGCAGGTTGTCTCCCCTATGTCCCACCATGGGGCTATTCCAACGGATTCAGATGTGGGTTTTCTATAGAATGAGGGCTCTAAGGGGACAAGAAGATAAAGAAAAAAGGAGGGTACCAACCTAGATTTAAGGCTTTTCTTCCTTTCTTTCTTTATTTTTCTCTCTTTCTTCCTCTCTTTTTTTATCTCTCTTCTCTTTCTTTTCTTTATTTCTTGGGAATTTTCTCACCAAAATTACCTCTCCCTCTCTAGCCAAAATTGGGGGGGGGGGGATTATAGGTGGGGACCAAGGGATGGGGGCCATGGGGTCAATGTCATGGGTGACATGGGGTGTAGGCCCCACAAGAAATGAGTGGTGGGGGTAGTGGTGAGGTGGAGGATAAGGTGCAGTGTTCTCCACCACAAGAAAGGGAGAGGTGGTAAGGGACAGGTGGGTGGCTGTTATAAGGAGGTGGGAGTGAGTGGTGTGGGGAAGGAGGTGGATAAGGTGGTGGAACCAAGGAGAATGGGTGGTGGAGGGAAGGAGGTGGAATGTGTGGTGGAGGTGAGGAGGTGGGTAAGGGTATATGGGTGAGGGTAGTGGGCCTAAGGGTCTCAGCCCCTTATTTGAAATATTTCAAATGAGGGGCTTACGTTTTAAATTTCTTTTTTGGGTATTTTGGGAAAAATAAGGTTTTTTGGAAAAAGCAATGACTGATTTTTCTAAAAAATATCAATAATTTTCCAGATTTCAGCCCCTTACTATCTAGGCTTTCCTTTTGTGTTTTATAGCTATGAATGTTTCTAGATTTATGAGTTCTTTGCATCTCTTGGATGTTCTTGTCACAGCATAATTGTCGGAATAGGATTCAGAGTAGAGTAAGTAGGTCAAAACTAATTCTGCATAGCCTTAGGATGACTTGTACCAGCATAGGAAGGGTAAAATCATAAAAATGATTTTTGAAATCTTATTATGAAAGATGACCTTCAAAATTTTCAAGACATAGGCTCTGACTGTTTGCAAAACTGATGCCCGAGTCAAAATCTATGTCTGAAACCCTAATTTATCCCAAACCAAACTTCCTGTGGAATTGAGATAGATTTTTCCTATGTTTTAGATGGAAACATTAGGGATCATGAAATTTTTAGTCTCAGAACTACGAGTTCACAAGACCTGACAAGATGATAATCTAATTCCTAGTGAATTTTTGAGAGGCTCTCGAAGGAAGGTCACTTAGCCAAAAAATATAGCCCAGATTTATGAAGAACTGGGCAATTGAGTTGTGTTGAGTATTTGGGTGAACTTGTTTATTAGGGTCTTTATCAAAGATCTCAAAATTTTAGAGAAAATAGACCTAACCTTGAGGGATTTGGATTCCCAGAAGTTCTCAAAGGTTCACTATGTGTCCAATGCTATTAAAAGTGGTTTTGTTGTTGTGATTTGAGAGAGGATGGGATGATCAGGGCATATTGGGTTTCTTAGAAGTCCTTATGTGGGTTTTTTCTAGACCTTACGCTTACCAAGATTAGGCCACTGATTAACTGAGTTTCTGATTTGTAATGAACTTTCGGGGGTTTACCGAGGGTCCATTACTTTTTACAAAATGATTGGGCTTGTTCTAGGGAGATTGGAGAAATTAATGTACAATGGTCTTGAAAATACTTGAGCTTAATGTCTAGCCTTGAATTCTTAGAAAAAACCAAGAATTAGCCTCTGACTGATTTGAATTTGGCTATCTGAAGCTCTTTTAAGGACTTGCAGAAAGTTGAACATGGCCAAAACTATCTTTTAAGGGTCTGGGGAAATAATGAAACTTTGGGTTTTTTTAGGTCTTTGGATATCTTGGTTCTTTAGACAACCTTGTAGATGACTAGGATGGAAGGGTACAAGGCATAACTCTAAGCCATTTGGATGATAGGAGCAATGTCTGGGGTTTACCAAGGGTCTGATTGTGAGAAAAATGGTGAATTTTAAAGATATAGGGATAAAATAGCAATTTCCCCAACCTTTTATGCTTCAATGTGGGAAGGCTTATGAAGGCCAGGGAGTCCTGGAGAAAATGGGTTCAATAGACTGTAGTTGAGATTTTTAAAGGTGTAGGGGTAAATAGTAATTTTCTAATCCTTTTGATGCTTCAATGCGGGAAGGCTTATAAAGGTTGG
This sequence comes from Platanus orientalis, assembly GCA_025762735.1. NCBI lineage: Eukaryota > Viridiplantae > Streptophyta > Magnoliopsida > Proteales > Platanaceae > Platanus > Platanus orientalis. The sequence continues at coordinate 21,539 of JAOXJP010065703.1, read as the reverse complement.
CAAATTTAGAATGCTTCAATGTGGGAAGGCTTATGAAGGCCAAAGAGTCTTGGAGAAACAAAGTCCAATAGACTGTAGTTGAGATTTTTAAAGGTGTGTAGGGGTAAAATGATAATTTGCAAGTCATTTTATGCTTCAATATGGGAAGGCTTATAACAGTTGGAAAATTCATAATGAAATGGAGCTAATGGATCAAAATTTGGACCCTCTAAGTCCTAGGGTGCCCTTTTGGGGGAAATTAGGGTTTAGCCTAGCTGATCTTTGGATAGGGTTTGGACATCATTATTACGCTTGCAACTGAAGCATCCATTAAGAATGCCTGACTTTCTAAAGTTCAGGGGTGTCTAAACCTTGGCTCTATCCCATGCTATAATGAACCCATCTGATTCCATTAATTGACCCGAGTCAAAATTTGGGTGCTGACAGTGTTTATAGAAAAACATATTTTGATATGTGATTTAATCAATGAAACTTTACTAATTTTTATGTTCAAGAAAAGTAATCTTCAACAAGTGGTATCAGAGCCTCCCCACATAAATCCTGGAATCTATTTTTGTTATTTTTTGTTTATGGTACTCTTTGAATATTTGATAGAATCCATTAATAAATGGATCCAAGTTCTGGAATCCATGTAGTAATGGTGATTTATCCAAAAATTTAATGAGTGTAAAATCCCAGATCGAATCTAAGGCAGTTTATAGAAAATGACAGTTGGGAGCTCAATTTAAATCGAAATCATGTGTTATTTTTTTTGTTAGCTTCATGTGATTGTATAGTTATGTTTTTCATGGATGAATATAATATTTAATGTATAAATAGTTCTGATTATCTCCTCTATCTCTCTCTCTTTCTCTCTTCTCTATCTTTAATGGTTGTATTCCCCTTAAGTAGCCCAGGATGGTGGGCTGGTTTCTTAAGGTTTCTTATTAATAGATGTAATTTTTAAATTAATAGTTTAAGATATTTGTAAGACCTAAGAGAATGAAGATCCATGGAGAACAACACATTGTAGAGAATATAAAGCAAAAACAAATTTTTCAAAGGCATCTAGACAAAATTGGGAGAAGAAAATGGCCTGATTTTCATGGGGGATTAACCCCTATGAGCTTCCTTGAGGCTAGGTTGTACATACCTCAAAACCCTAGAAGAGAGTTCAAGTTGGAGTGAAAAGTGGATGCCAACCACATAGACTTTCAGTCCTACAAGGACTCTAACTAAAAGTCCAAGTTGGAAACTAATTCTAAGGAGTTGACGATTGGTATGAGCTCATAACTATCATAGATAAGTTTGTTATCAATTAGGAGACCAATGAGATTGAGTCAAAGTCCTAGTTGGACATGGACACTAGTGTTTACAACTTAAAATGATACTAAATGAAAATAATTTTTAAATAATTATTTTTTGGCACAAAATTTTAAATTATATTATTTTTAATTTTAAAAAACCCAAAATTTTGGTCTAGAAAATGTCGTAGGGACATTTATGTAAATAGGTGCAAAGCACTGCCTGCACAACATGTGCACACTACACGTGTGTTGCGCCGCAACTCATCCAGGCCGCCTGCCTGCATCACCGAAGACGTCACACGTGCGCCCGTGTCCCTAATACACACCTCGCCTGCCTTGCCACTGATCTTGCTAGTGTGGGGTGCAACTGTGTGCGTGCCCTTGCCTTGGATGTTGCCTCTAGCTCACTTGGTCCGTGCCATGGCATGCCTGGGCTAGCTTGTAAGGCCTCATAACTCTGTCCCCTCGTGTCCCCTTTAATAAAACGCTTATTCGATCAAATGTTTTGACGGTTCAAAATGTTGCAGACTTTTTGAGACGCGAGCTACCCACTAGACCCTCTTGGACCAAGAATTTTTTGTTCGACCTACTGATTGGGAATTTACACTTTAGGTGTTTGGTAAAATTCTTGAATCAACTCGATTAACGTGATTTGACTGGTTTAGCTTATAGTTGACCTATTTGACTGTTTATGACACGTTTGACTAGTGTTGACCCACTTTGACTAGGGTTAACTAGGTTTGACCTAATTTGAATTAGAATTAACTAGAGAACACTAGGGTTACCTAGAGAAGACCATGGTTGACTAAAGTTGACAAGTTTGACTGAGTTAACTAAAGGTTGACCAATTTGATCAACATTGACTAGATATGATTAGTTTTGATTAGAACAAACTAATAGAAAGGTCAACAAAATTTTATAAGAGAAATTTAAGTGTATGAGATACACTATTGTCCACAATTTGATTGGGGATATTAAAAGAAGTGGGAGCTAAAAGATTTAATATTTTTTAATATTGTAAACCAGTGTCCATGTAAATAATAAGCAATGTGATTGTTTACATTTTATGAGGAATGGGATTGTTTACATTTTATGTGCAATGTGATTGTTTATATTTTCTGTACAATGCGATTGTTTGAATAGAATGTTATGTTAACCAAATAATTCCCTTATAAATAAAATATTAAATATGTAAACGGGGATTATTTCACGAAATAAATTCTCGCATACTTCCAATATAAGTGAGTGAGAGATTTTAATTGAAATAGGTTGGTTGAAGCCCACAGGATAAGACCAAATCTATTTTAGTTAATCTGCTCTCATTCATTTCTAAGGATAAGATTTGGGTATTATTAGTTGGAGTGTAAGCCCACAGGATACATTATCCCACAATACATACACTAAGTCTAGATGGTGGGTATATACTTAATTGAATGTATCATGGCAGCCCACAAGTTTTAGGCATGATACTTTTAGAAGCTAGAAGAAAATAAAAAATAAAAAATATGAGAATGTAATTAATTATAATTCACCAGAAGACTTGATGGATAATAACTATCCACCTAATCAAGGCAAACACAATTAATTTCCACAAGAAGACGTTGTGTTTAATAGGATTAGGTTTATGATGATCACGGGATATTTGATTAGTATCCCAATCCTATGGTATATGAGGAGCCATAGTATTGACAAAAAGTGGTCAGTACCATCAAATTAAAAAACCCTATTAGATGGATTACATATATATGGATGTTGATGGATGAATGTTTTGATTTGTATAAATATTAAGCATGAGAACGTTTAACCCACTTTATGAGATCTTGAAAGATAATAAGCTAACTAGACCAAATTTCATAGATTGGAAAAGAAATTTACTCATCGTGCTCACAGTTAAGAATTACAGACATATTCTTACCACTAATCCTCCTGAGTTTCTTAGTACAACAACTACTCAAGAGGATTGAGATGCATATGAAAAATGGTGTAGGGATGATGAGATGATTAAGTGTTACATGATAGCATCTATGTCTAATGTCTTGCAACATCAACTCCAAAAATTTTCTATTGCCAAAAACATTTTAGTTAATGTAATAGATGTTTGGTAAGAAAAATAGAATAGCAAGACAAATGGCCATAGAGAGCTTATTGAGTACTAAGATGGTAGAAGGAATTCCAGTTAGAGACCATGTCATAAAGATAATGGGTTTCATAAATGAATTAGAGATTCTTGTGGGCAAAATGAATGCCCAATCTCAAGTTGATTTGATCCTTAGTTCATTGCTAGAGTCATTCAATCAATATATATTGAATTATAATATGAACAATTTGAATCTTTCCTTAATGGAATTGATGGAATGCCTACATGGGGCTGAGAAACTCATCAAAAGTAAAAAGGCCAATGCCTTCATAGCTGAGAAAAGGAATACCTCCTGGTTTAAGCCGAAAGGCAATAATTAGAAGAATAAAAGAAATTTTACACCCAAAGGGCATAGGAATGCTCCCAAAAATAGTGGTAAGATTGCTGATATTGGAAAGAAGAACAAGGCAAAAGGAAATTGTTTTCATTATAGAAAAGCTAGACACTAGAAGAGAAACTATCGCTCTTGTTTGGCTTCTCTGAAAGCAAAGAAAATGGAAGGTACTAATGAATCTCTCATCATAATTGAATCCAATTTGTTAGTTAGTTCTCATGATTCATGGTGTGTGAATTCTGGTGCCACAACTCATGTTTGCAATATGTTGTAGGGATTTCGGGAGACCAAAAGACTGAGTGAAGGAGACTTATACCTGCATTTGGGGATAGATGCAAGGGTGGCTATAGTGGCTGTAGGAGATTATAGTTTAGATTTAAATAATGGAATTTTTTTAATTTTAAAAGACTATTTATATTTTCCAGATGTTAAGAGAAACTTGATTTTAGTTTCTAGACTAGTTAGTGATGGTTATTCAATTCTTTTTAATTCAAAAGTTGTTATTCATTTTAAAAATCGTTTTCTTGCAACTGAAAATTTAGTAAATGGTTTGTTTTTATTATTTTCATTAGATATGTCAGTTAATTACATAAAAATCACTACTTCATTTGGTATTGTACCACAAAAGAGGAAGAAACCGTCAATTAATTTTACATACTTGTGGCATTTAAGATTAAGACATATAAATGTTGATAGGATTAACAGATTGGTTAAAGATGAACCATTAAAATTTTTAAAAATTGAATCTTATTTAGTTTGTCAATCTTGCCTACAAGGGAAGATGACCCAAAAGCTCTTTCCTAAGAAAACAGCTAGAGCCACTGAATTGTTAAGCTAATTCATTCTGATGTATGTGGTCCCATGAATAAACCAGCTAGGGGAGGATTTGAGTATTTTATCACTTCCACTGATGACTACTCTAGCTTTGGGTATATTTACTTAATGCACCATAAGTCTGTGTCCTTTGAAAAGTTCAATGAATTTAAGACTCAGGTTGAAAATCAATTAGGTAAATATATCAAAATACTCTAAACTATTAGGGGGGAGAATTCATCTCCAATGAATTCAGGGATTATCTCAAGTATAATGGAATAGTAGTACAATTATTTGCCTGTGGTACTCTACAAAAAAATGGTGTAGTGGAAAGAAGGAACCGAACCTTATTGGATATGCTTAGGTCCTTAAGTTTTTCAGAGCTGCCTATTTCATTTTGGGGATATGCACTAGAAATGGAAATTTTCATTTTAAATAGGGTTCCAACAAATTAGTTTGATTTACACCTTTTGAAATGTAGAATGGGTGAAAACCTAGTCTACAACATTTACATATGTGGGGTTGTCTTGCATATGTGCGTAAGATGAATACTAACAAGTTGGAATCTAGAACCACCTTATGACATTTTGTGGTATATCCAAAAGAAACGAAAGATTTATACTTCTATGATGCTAAAGATCAAATAATGTTTGTAAGTAGAAACACGACATTTTTGAAGATGATTATATCCTTGACCATGTAAGAAAAGTTTAGATAACATTTGATGAACTATTTGAAAGCCTAGTTGAGCCTAGTGTTTCAATAGACAATTTCATGATACCTATACAACCTTCTAATACATCAACCCTTCGACACAGTGGGAGAAATCCAAAACCTCCCAAATTCTTCACTTACGTGGGAGAAATATTCACAATGATTGTTGATGACTCATATTTGGATCCTGCTACTTATAAAGAAGCGGTATCGGATATTGATTCCAAATGCTAGATTGAGTCTATGAAATCATAAATAAAATCCATGTATTCCAACTGTGTATGGATTCTTATGGATCCACCTCAAGGCATAAATCTTGTTGGTTATAAGCGGATTTACAAGAGGAAGAAAGGTGTCGATGGGAAAGTAGAAACCTTTAAAGAAAGTCTAGTGGCGAATGGTTATGATCAAGAAAAAGGAATATAGTATGAAGAAACTTTTTTGCCATTAGCCATGCTTAAATCCATCAGGATTATGTTATCTATTGCTACACATTATGATTATGAGATTTGGCAAATGGATGTTGAAATTCCTATAAGGTTGTCCTAGAGGGGGTGAATAGGATATCAAATTTTAATCTACCCTTTTTGAATTTGTTGGGATTGATTTTAGATAGATTTTAGTCTTCTTAAAATTAGTTCAAATGTTTGTGTGCTACAAAGTGTCTATTCAAGAATATTGTCAAACACGTAAAGAGAAAGAGTAGTAATATGCGAAAAAGTAAAAAGACAAGCAATTACACACTCAATCCATAATAAGAGATTTATAGTGGTTTGGTATGATGGCCTACACCCACTCTTCTAAAGATCACCACCAAGCTTAGGTATATTTCATTTAGGTACTATTGTAACGTAGGTCAAAACATACAAGACCCAACTACTTGCTCAAAAGCAAGCTACACAATAACACTTAGTGTCTCTGGTGAGTGTGTACTACTTCTAGTGTCTCCGGCGGATGTAGTCAAACTTCCGGTGTCTCCGGCGAAAACCAAGTAAGTCTATAAATAAAATAAATGCAAAGGAAAACAAATATTACCACAAGTTGTTTGATGTTGCTAGTTTTTCATAGTGGGGTGCTCATTGTTGAGCTAGTTTTCCTTATCTATCTACAAACCTCAAGCTCTTAGTTCTAGTGCTCCTTGAGCTTAGCCAAGTGTGAGTTCCCTCTGAAGGAGAGCTCACTACAAGTTCGCCTCAAGAGAAATAACTTGTACTTTAAGATGAGAGAATAAGAGAGTGATTCTTGAAGGAAGTATTAGCTATTCAAGCTTAATAACAGTGAGAGAATGAAGGTTTTCTTAATGGAGGAAGCTTTCAATTTAGTAAACTTTTTAACACTCTTTAGCTTGCTTGATTGATGTATCCCTAAAGAGGTAACTTCTCTTTTATAAGGAGGTGGAGCCCCCACAACCATTGGATTTGAATCTTTAAAACAAACAAGGCTTTTTAGCTCTTGATTTTTGCAAAACGGGGTTCAAAATTTGAAATATTCACATGGGGAGAATAAAAAAATTTATATGACAAAAAAACCCTCGTGATTGATCGCGAGATCCCTGATTAATCATGGCTTGTGATCAATCATGGATTGGTCTCACATGCCTGGGCATCTCGTGATTGATCAATCACGGGATCTATGATCCACCTCGTTATCGATCATGGGAGATGGGTTTTAGCCCTCTGGTGTCTCAGTCGAGACCCAAATCTGGGTCATGATCGATCACGACCTGATATTTTTGAAGCCAACCTTTGGCACTCTTTAGGGCTTAGTCTTTGGGCCATTTCCTCTTGGGTTTTAATAGGGATTTATCACCATGTCTATGTTCATTTTAAGGTCTTAAAGTGCCATGCAATGCATGCTCATTACCTTAATTTGTGTGGGCAAATCGGAGGTAGTTTTCAGTCTCTTCTTCAAGTCTTTAGTCTACCTTATCTTCATGTCTTGAAATTATGAGAGCATAGGACACTTACAAGACATAGACCACTACTTGGTTTGTCCATGAGATTGACATACATTAATAGATGTCATAATTACGTTTTTGAATAGAATCCTTGATGAAGTGATTTACATGTTATGACCAAAGGGTTTTGTATATCTTGACCAAGAAAATAAAATGTTCAAGTTTCAAAATTCAATTTATGGCCTCAAACAAACATTTAAAAGTTGGAATATTTGATTTAATCAAGGAATTAAATCATTTGGATTTGAGCAAAATATCAAAGAGCCATATCTAAGTAAATGGAAGTGTTATTGGTTCTTTGTGTTGATGATATCCTACTCATTAGGAATGATATAGGAATGTTATCAATAGTAAAGATCTAGTTGTCAAATAATTTTTCTATGAAAGATCTTGGTGAAGCTCCATACATCTTGGGAATCAAACTCCTTAGGGACAGGAAGAATAAGATTATAGGATTATCTCAAACCAATTACATAGACAAAATTCTCGCAAAGTTTTGCATGGAAGACTCAAAGAAAGGGTTTCTACCTAGAAGGCACGATTTAGTTCTCTCTGAAGGACAGACTCCCAAGACTCCTGAAAAGAAGAAGCATATGGAGAGATATCCCTATACATCTGCAGTGGGTAGTCTCGTGTATGCTATGATGTTCATAAGGCTAGATATTTGTTATGCGGTTGGTTTAGTGAGTAGGTTTTAAAGCAATCCTAGAAAACTTAACCGGAGAGCAATGAAACATGTCTTGAAGTACGTAAGAAGGACTAAGGACTATGTTTTGGTCTATGGAAGTGAGGATCTGTCAGTCACTGGTTATACCGATTTAGATTTTCAAGTAGATAAAGTTGAGAGAAGATCAACATATGGATATATGCATATCATGAGAGGATGAGGCACTAGTTGGAGAAGTGTGAAACAACATTGTACTATAGACTCCACTACAGAGATAAAATATATTATAGCTTGTGAAGCAACAAAGGAGGGTGTTTGGTTGTGAAAGTTTTTGTTACAGCTTGGCATAGTATCCTTTATTCAGTCACCCATTGTACTTTATTGCAAGAGAGCTAGATGTCATAAAAGATCTACGCACCTAAAAACACCTAGCCTCAAACACTTAAAAACCCCTACTGGGCATTACTAGAAAATCAACAAAGGGTAAGTATAATGCCACTATGGGCATGAGTACATATGTATAAAAAAATTGCCATTGTGGGCAACGACTAACAACCTCAAAAAAAAAAAAAAAAAAACATATTTACAAGATAACAAAACATAATGTGCTCCCATGGGCAAGAATGGGTAATCACCTAAGATCAATCTCCCCGATACTCGGGGTCATCGGAATTCTCATCATCATTCTAAACATTCTCTACATCCTCCTTGTCATCATCATCCTCCTCCTCCTCCTCCTTATCATCATCATCATCATCATCTTCTTCTTCTACTTCCTCTTAAATCTCTGCCCCCTCAACTCCAACATCATCATCATCCTTGTCATCTAAGTGACGGTCCTCTTGGAACTGGTAGCCTGGAACATTGAAATGATCCTTAGGCTCAAGGTCTTCATTGCCCTCACAACAGCTGACTGACTCTAATTGTAGTGGATACTTGGAATGATAAGCATTGTGGTTGGCTGCCAAAAGCTTTTGGTTTAAGGAAAGGGTTTTTTGTTTTTTCAGCACCTTGGAGACCTTGCATACCAATGTATGGAGAAGTCCCATCATTGAGGACTTGACAGTGGTAGACCAAACTCGTGAAGGCCTTGGCTGAAGGGTGGCGCCAAATGATGATCCTCGTTTATCCTTCTTGATGAGACCCATGCACTTGAGGGTCCCATGTTCAACTACAGGCCCTGTCTTCCGGCCTTTGATAGCTACTTTAAAGGGAACCTTCACTGCTATCATAAGATGGGTGATGAGAGTGGGATAGGGAAGACTTCTAGTGGAGTGCTTTGCCTCATGAGCTTTGATCATCATGTAGCAGATGATTGAGGCGATATCAATCCTCTATGAGTTGAGAATGGCATCTATGAGGTAGGTAGTGTCGTCAGTGAGATCACTCCTATGTGTGGTGGGAAGGATGTTATAGGTGAAGATCTAGTGAAGCACTTTGACTATTGGCCAACAGTCTCGTTGCTTGAGATTCTCAACCCACGAAACAAACCAACCATATAAATTCTGTACTTGAGCCTGATTCTGCTTCAAAGAGAGCTTGTGAATCGGAAAGGCAATGAATTCATTGGTGATGCGAGGAACACCAAGAAGGTTATCCATAATGTTGGGCTCCATTCATGGTGGTCTTGAAGGAGCGCAAATCATTTTTGATGTTAAAGAAATTGGTGTAGAAAATTTGAACCACCTCTTCTTGGATAGGTCCCTTCACCAAAAAGATCAGAACCCATTGACGGGCTTCGATGTTGTTTAATATCGAGTCGTGCGGAGAGTATCGGCTTCAATAAATTGTTCGTAGATGAGAGACCTCTTAGAAAATATCTTCTCAAACCTCTCCAAACTTGTGGTATTGTGGCAAGGAGAGTAGGAAATGCCATCCTTGTTCTTCGAATGTTTCTGAAGAGGAAACAAAACCATGGGATGCTTCCTAGGGTTTTGAGAAGGTTGGGATGACTCTCCTTGTTATTTGGATAATTTATTGGTTGTCTTCTTCATCCTAGGAGCCATAAGGACTATAAGATCGAAGATTTGAGAAAGGAAGATCAAGGGATGTAAGATGGGTCCTCTGGGAAGCCAAGAGACATGATCGCTTAGAGAAAGATAGACAAAACCAGTCAGGTGAGTGTTTTAAATCGCATGCAAACATTGTGCCTATTTCCCCCTCCTAATCGATCACGAGATCTGTGATCAGTTAGGGCATGATTGATCATGAGATCTGTGATGGGTCATGATCATGATCGATCACGAATCTTGTGATTGATTATAAGGTTTGGGTCTGAGCGTGATGACCATTTTTTGGGGTGTGGATCCACACACCATGGTTGCTCATGAACCCCAGCTTCCCTTGAACCTTTGACACCTCACACATTTTTTCCAAGCTATATTGATTGGATTCCAAAGACAACTTACATAATTTATGCTTGGGAAACCTAAGAGGGTTCCCTAAATAGTGCATAGGCCAATGGCACTTTGAAGATACTCAAACCGCTTAGAATTAAGAGGTTTGGTTAAGATATCAGTAAGTTGATCTTCAATTTTGACATAGTCTAAGGACATAACTTTCTCTTCCACCAATTGGCAGATGAAATGATGTCTAATGTTAATGTGCTTTGTCCTTGAATGTTAGACAGGATTCTTGGAGATGTCAATGACACTCTTGTTATCTACAAATAGACTCACAGTGCCTTGCTCAAACTCGTAGTCTTTTAGCATTTTCTTTATCCATAAGAATTGGGTGCATCCACTACTAGTTACAATGTACTCAGCCTCGATAGTTGAAAATGAGATGGAGTTTTGTTTCTTGTTATGCCAAGAAATAAGACTGTTGCCTATGTAGAAGCAACCTCCACCCGTGCTCTTGCGATCCTTCACATCACCACCCTAGTCAACATCTGAGTATCCCGCGATCTCAAATGTGGTGTCAAATGGGTATCATAACCTAAATTCCATAGTCTCATGGACGTAATGGATAATCCTCTTTGCTGCCTTAAGATGTGACTCTTTGGAAGTAGCTTGATATCTAGAACATGCACCTACACTAAAGAAAATATCCGGTCTACTCACAGTCAAGTATAAAAAACTCGCAATGATGTTCCTATAGTAGGTGGAGTCAACCTCAGCTCCATCAAGGTCTTTAGTGATCTTGTCACTTGTGCTAATGGGGGTGTTAACTGGTTTAGGTTCTTGAAATCTAAACTTGGTAACAAGATCTTTTGCAAACTTGATTTGGCTAAAAAAGATGTCGTCATTGGTTTTCTTTATTTGAAGACCTAAGAATAACTTTAGTTCTCCTTTCATGCTCATCTCAAATTAAGACTTCATTGCTTGGGAAAAATCATGAGATATCTCCTCATTAGTGGACCCAAAAATTGATATCATCTACATATATTTGAACAATGAGTATATGACCATTTTGCTTTTTGATGAAGTATTTTGTCAACACTTTCACGATCAAAATGATGATCAAGAAGGAATCTGGTGAATCTCTCATACCAAGCTCGTGGAGCTTGTTTGAGCCCATAGAGAGCCTTCTTGAGCCTATTTACGTAGTTAGGCAAGTGAGGGTCAACAAAGCCCTCTGGTTGCTCTACGTATACTTCTTCTTGGAGAATTCCATTTAGGAATGCACTCTTTTCATCCATTTGATACAATTTAAATTGTAGGTAGCATGCAATGGACAAAAGAATCCTAATAAACTCCAAATTTGTAACAAAGTCAAATGTATCATCAAATTCAATGTCCTCTATTTGGGCATACCCCCTTTGCAACAAGTCTAGACTTGTTCCTCGTCACCGTACCATGTTCATCATATTTGTTTTTGAAGATTTATTTGGCACCAATGACATTCTTGTCAGTTGGCCTTTCCGTAAGGAACCATACATCATTCCTTTGGAATTGATTTAGCTCCTTTTGTATGGCCAATCCGGATCATTTAGAGCCTCTTTGATGCGTTTTGGCTCTATTTTGGATGTGAAGCAGAAATGACTAATGATGTTTTCAATTTATCTTCTAATCTTCAATCTGGTGTTGGGATCACCAATAATGTCATCTTTTGATGAGTCTCTTGTTCTTGTGTTGAGGTTGAATTTCTTCAATATCATCCTCGAAACTAGTTTGAGAAGAGTTATCTTCTTGATCCTTTTGGGATTTCTTAATTTCTAAATGGGATGAGGTCTCATTCTCATGATCAGATAGCACAACAGATAAGTTTCCTTGCACTTGAGTTGTCTCATGATCATCTACCACTACATTAATTGACTCTTTCACAGAGTGAGTCCTTAGATTGTAGAAACTGTAGGCTTTACTAGTACTGGAGTATCTTAAGAACATGGCTTCATCACTCTTTTCATCAAATTTGTCAAGACATTCTTTATCTTGAAGGACATAACAAGTGCTACCAAATACTTTAAAGTATTTAATAGTTGGATTTTTTCCACTCCACCATTCGTAAGGGGTTTTGGATGTTCCTAGTCTAAGCAAGACGCGATTTAAGACAACACCTGGTGCTAATTGCCCCAACTCAAAATCTTTTTGACATGTTTTTGCTTGTGAGCATTGACGTAGCCATGTTGAGAAGAGTTTTATTCTTCCTTTCAACCACTCTATTTTGTTGAGGAGTTTTAGGGGTTGAAAACTCATGTTTCATTTAACTCTTCACATAAATTTGAGAATTTATGGTTCACAAATTCTCTTCCTTAGTTGCTACAAATGCATTTGATGGTTAACTCCTTTCTAACTTGAATTCTCTTACAGGAATTTGTTGAAAGTCTCCCATTTCTCTCTTAGGAATGCTACCCATATAAACCTAGAGAAATCATCAACCACTACCATGAAGTACTTTATTCTACCTTACTCTCCATTTGAGTAGGACCAATTAGGTCCATGTAGAGAAGTTTTAGGGGTTTAGAGGTCCCTATTATAGTAGTCATTTTGTGAGATACTCTAGTTTATTTTTCCATTTAACAACCTTTACACAATGAGTTGTCCATCTTACTTAGCTTGGGAAGGTCCTTGACTATCCCCTTCTTGCTAAGTTTGGCAAGGTCCCTAAAGTTGAGATGGCCTAACCGTTTATGCCAAAGGTTTGTCTCATTTTGTTGGGATATGAGACATGTGTCCATCACTTGAGGGTGAGGATCTATGACATAATAATTTTCACTAGTCATTACACCTTCGACAGATTTTCTTACATTGTGAGGTTCCTTGATAGCACACCCATCTTTGAAAAATTGTACAAGGAATCCCTTGTCACAAATTTGACTAATACTCACAAAGTTGTGTTTTAGTCCTTACACATATAATGTTTCAGTGAGTTGTGGAATACCAGGGAAGACTATAGTTCCATCCCCTAAGATCTTGGTGGAGTTACCATCACCAAAGGTAACATACCCACCTTGGGTCTCCACAAGAGAGACAAACAAGTCCCTTAAGTACCCACTATCAAGATACCATCTTGATGTGCTTCCAGATCGAAGATCGGAGTGAATGACCAAACACTTGGTTTCATCTTTTCTTACCCATATCCGTTTTACAATAGGGGCTTTGGAAGCATGTCTTTTGGCACTTTGGTGTTGGTTTACCTCTTTCTTCCTTTGAAGATTCTTATTTTCAACTCTTTGAAAATAGTTAATCTTCTTGACATTATTTGCCTCACACTTCTTCCTTGAAGTTTGCATCCTTTGAGCCTTAATGTCATTTACTCTCTTCCTACAATCCACTTTGATATGTCTTTCTAGACTATAATAGAAATAATAGAATAGAGGCCTTCTTGGGTTATAGGATTGTGTGGTGTTTCTTCTAGGTAGTTCATTTTTTAAGATTTGTTGTGGTCTTCTAGGTTGTCTAACTTGTCCTTTTATCGTCCTAGAGTTTGAGGATTCACTTTGATACATCTTTAAGGCAAGGGCCTTATTGGCTTGAAACTTATTCCATGACTCCTTAGCATAGGAATAAGGTTTACTTTCCCTTTGGTATCCTCTAGAGAATGATGTTTGATTGGGTTGAGGTCTACTTACAACTACTTAGGCATAAGACCAAGAATGGGGTTGCATGGATCTTTTTTAAGGTTGATCTCTTCTCAACCTTCTTTTACCCTTGAAAAGGTCTTTGAGGCTCCACTTTCTCCTTTCCCTTTTTGGGAACTTATGGAAATGGTTGGGTAGTCCCGTTGGCTTTAACAAAGCCATTCTTGGGCCTTTGTGTAGAGGAGGAGTTATCGACTTCAGAGTCATAGCCAAGTCCAGTCATGTCCCCATACTCTTTACCCATTGTAAGAATTTTCTCAAACTTCTAATTCCCTTGGGCAAACATTAAGATGTTCTTTCTATTATCTTCTTCAAGTTCTTTGATTTGTTTAATGTAATCAAGGGACTTCCTTGTGAGTTGAGCACAAGTCAAGTTCAGAGAATTATTCTTCTCATTTAGTGTTTTAACTTGATCCTCTAACTCTTGAATGAGTGAGTCATCATTATGCAACTCATCATTCTCCTCATCTAAGTTTTTGAGATTCTCCTTAAGCTCAAGAACTTTGTCGGATAATTTTTGGTTGTCCTCAAGAAGTCTTCTCTTTTCATGCTTCCTATTGTCCTTTTCTAAGTCTAAAAATAGTTTAATTTCACTAAGGTTCTTTTCTAGTTCAACATCTTTAGGATCATTTCCTCCTTAGCACATAGGAGCAAGTAATTTTCTTTGGAAAGTTTATTTTCCTTGTCACTTTCTATAAAAGACTCTTGTTGAAGAGTGGAGATAGTGTCTTTGAGGGACTTTGATTTTTCAGTCAACTCTGTGATTTCCCTCTTGAGTTGTTTATTCTTCTTCCCCAACTTAACACTTTACACAAAAAGATCATTGAATGTCTCTTGTGCATCATAGGACTCCTCTCCTTCATCATCTCCCTCATCCTCACTACTAGAGTCACTATTGTCCATAAGTGACCCCAAAGGAATCCTATAAACCATGAAGGCTTTAATCTCTTGTGAGGGATCCTTCTTACTACTTTAAGATTCTTGCTTCGAAGTCTCGAACTCATCTTCCCAAGTTGCAGCCATGGCTTTGCCTTTAGGCTTGAACTTGTTCTTTTTATTACCACAATCCTCGGTAATGTGTCATTTTCCTTTGCACTCAAAGCAAATGGGAGATTTCTTAGAGAAGTCCTTCTTATAGCCCAGGTAGAACTTCTTCAGCTGTTTGTTCTTGGCATAATCTTTGGTGTTTCTCCAAAAGAGCTTTTTGAACGTTTTAGCTACTAGGGCTAAGTTATCATCCAAATCTTCATTTGATTCAAAGGGTTCTTCCACTTTAAGAGCTATATCCTTCTTCTTGGAGGGCACTTTGATGGCCGCTTCAAAAATTTGAAGTGAACCCCAATCAATCCTTTAAGCTTCATCACTTGAAGATCTTTGCTCTCTTCTATGGGAGTGACTTTAGGCCGAAACTTCTCTGGGAGAGACTTAAGTACTTTCCTAACTACTTTGGATTCAGGAATGTCTTCCCCTAGGCTTCTCATTACATTCACCAAGTTTGACAGCTTGACATTAAAATGAAAGATTTCTTTAGTGTCTTCCATCCTAAGAGCTTCAGATTGGGCTGTGTACATTTGAAGCTTTGACATTTTTACGACACTCGTACCCTCGTGGGTGATCGAGAGAAGCGTCCATTCCTCATTTGCCATTTTCAAATGAGCTATCCTCCTAAACTCATCTGGAGCTAAGCCACTTGCTATGGCATTCAATGCCCTAAAGTTGAACTTGTGAGCATCTATCTCAGCAGGGGTCTACTGACTTCATGGTTTGTCGGGCGGTGTATAGCCATTGACTATGACACTCCAAACCCTTGGGTCGTAAGCATAGGAAAATCTCCATCTGAGATTTTCAATACTCGTAGTCACTTCCATTAAAGAATGGAGGTATACTTATGGACATACCACTATCCTCTCTAGCCATCTAGGATTTTTACTGGGATCTAACTCGGGATGTTAAGCCCTATGTGAGTAACCTAGGCTTTGATACTAATTGAAATTACTATAAGGTTATCATAGAGGGGGTGAAGAGGATATCAAATTTTAATCTACCCACCATTGGATATTTGTGTTATCTCAAGCATCAAGATAAATATCCAAGCTACCCATGAGCCACCAATTAGGCATCATTGGTTGGCAACTCAAAATAATAAACTTAAATAACTTAGAGAATCACAAGTCCCTCGGGTCAAAGGATTAGACTGTAAGTTTTGAACATCATTTACTCTGACAACGAAGTTTTACTAAATGTGTTCATTATGGATCCCCTTAATGCATTTGGATTATGTATATACATGTAAGTCTAGAGTCTCACTATAGTGATTGAGATTACATCACTCCATTATATGACAACTCTATACATAACAACCTTCTAAGTGATGTGCCCAACATCACCCATAGTTGTAAGGTTTCAGGCCTATAAGAATTGAATAGTCAAAACTCTCCACACATAATCTATGTGTCTGACATCCTACTATGTTACTGGAGGACCACCTATCTCATCTCATGAGATCAATCAATTATCTATAAATAAAATTATCCAGATGTCATGATGGAATAAAGTACTTTATTATAAATGTCAAACAAATAAATACTATAAAAAGTGTCTATGATGGCTTTGTTAAGACACTTATTCTAACAATATTCCACTTGTCCTCAAAGCCACTCATGAACTAGTCTAACACCCATATTGTTTATATGAGCATTAAATACTTTCTGAGATAATGTCTTTGTCATAGGATCTACCAGATTATTTGCAGAAGCTACTTTAACTACATCAATGTCACCTCTCTGAATTATGTCACTAATCAAGTTAGTACTTTTTTTCTATGTGCTTAGATCTTTTATAACATCTAGGCTCTCTTGCAGTTGAAACTGTACCACTGTTATCACAATAAAGTACAATAGGTGATTGAATAGAGGGTACTACTCCAAGCTCTAACAAAAACTTTCACAACCAAACACCCTCCTTTATTGCTTCACAAGTTGCAATATATTATGCCTCTATAGTGGAGTCTACAGTACAATGTTGTTTTACACTTCTCCAACTAATGACTCCTCCTCCCATGACATACACATATCTTGATGTTGATCTTCTATCATTTTATTTGCTTGGAAATCTGAATCCATTTAACTAGTGACTGATAGGTCCTCACTTTCGTAGACCAGAACATAGTCTTTAGTCATTTTCAAGTGCTTTAAGACATGTTTCACTGCTATCTAGTGAAACTCTCTTAGATTGCTTTGAAACTTGCTCACTAAACCAACCACATAACAAATATCTGGCCTTATGCACATCATAGCATACATGAGACTACTCACTACAGATACATAGAGATATCTCTACATATGTTTTTTCTCTTTAGGAGTCTTGAGAGATTGTCCTTTGAAGAGAACTAATTCATGTCTTACTAGTAGAAACTCTTTCTTTGAGTTTTGCATGCAAAACTTTGCTAGAATTTTGTCTATGTAATTGGTATGAGATAATCTTATCATCTCGTTCTTCCTATCCCTAAGGAGTTTGATTCTCAAGATGTAGGATACTTCACCAAGATCTTTCATGAAAAAAATATTTGACAACTAGATCTTTATTATTAACAACGTTCTTACATCATTCCAAATGAGTAGAATACCATCAACATAATGAACCAAGAATACAACAACACTTCCATTCACTTTCTTATATACACATGGCTTTTCAGGATTTTTCTCAAATTCAAATGATTTAATTACTCTATCAAATCGAGTATTCTAACTTCTAGATGCTTGTTTGAAGCCATAAATAGATCTTTGAAGCTTACACACTTTACTTGTTTAGTCAGGATATACAAAACCCTTTGGTCGTAACATGTAAATCTCTTCATTAAGGATTCTATTCAAAAACGCTATTTTGACATCCATTTGTCAAATCTCATAATCATAATGTGCAGCCAAAGATAACATAATCATAATGGATTTAAGTATGGCTACTGGTGAAAAAGTGTTTTCATAATCTATTCATTTTTCTTGATCATAACCTTTCGCCACTAGCCTTGCCTTAAAAGTTTTCATTTTCCCATCATCAACTTTCTTCCTCTTATAAATCTACTTACAACCAACAGGCTTTATGCCTTGTGATGGATCCATAAAAGTCTAGACACTGTTGGAATACATGGATTCCATTTCTGATTTCATAGCCTCAATCCAGCATTTAGAGTCAATATCCAATATTGCTTCTTCATAAGTAGTAGGATCCAAATCTGAGTCATCAACAATCATGGTGAGTACTTCGCCCATGTAAGTGAAAAATTCAAGAGGTCTTGAGTTTTTTCCACTACATCGAAGAGTTGGTGCATTAGAAGGTTGTATGAGTATCATGGAATTGTCTTTTGAGACATTAGGCTCAACTGGTCTTTTAGATAGTTCATCAAATGCTATCTGACATTGTCTCACATGATTTAGGATATAATCCTCTTCAAGAAATGTCGCATTTATACTTATAAATACTATTTAATCTTTAGTAACATAGAAGTAGAAACCATTCGTTTCATTATTTGGATATCCCACAAAATGGCACAAGGTGGTTCTAGATTCTAACTTGTTAGTATTCATCTTATGCACATTTATAGGACAACCCCACTCATGTAAGTGTTGTAGACTAGGTTTTCACTCATTCCACATCTCAAAAGGCGTAAGTAAAACTAATTTTGTTGGAACCATATTTAAAATATAAATTATCATTTCTAGTTAATATCCCCAAAAGGAAATAGACAGCTCTAAAAAACTCATTAAGGACTTAACCATATCCAATAGGGTGTAGTTCCTTCTTTCTGCTACACCATTCTGTTATGGAGTACCAGAGACAGACAATTGTGCTACTATTCCATTCTGCTTGAGGTAATCTTAAAATTCATTGAAGAATAATTCTCCCCCCTATCGGTTCGAAGCATTTTCATATATTTACCTAATTGTTTTTCAACCTCAGTCTTGAATTCTTTGAATTTTTCAAAGGACTCGGACTTCTAGCATATTAGGTAAATATACCAAAATCTTGAGTAGTCATCAATAAAAGTAATAAAATACTCAAATCTTCCCCTGACTGGTTTACTCATGGGACCACACACATCATGATAAATTAGTTCTAACAACTCAGTGGTTTTAGTCGCTTTCTTAGGAAAATGGTGTTTGGGTCATCTTTCCTTGCATACAAGATTGATATGCTAGATAAGATTCAATTTTCAAAAGTTTTAATGGTCCATTTTTAACCAGTCTATTCATCTTATCAACATTTACATGTCCTAATCTTAAATTCCACAAGTATATAGAATTAACTGATGGGCTCTTCCTCTTTTGCGGTACAATATTAGAGGAAGTGGTGGCTTCTGTGCAATTAACTAACATATCTAATGGAAATAATAAAAACAAATCATCTTCTATGCAATTAAATAACATATCTAATGGAAATAATAAAAACAAATCATTTACTAAATTTCTAGATTCAAGAAAACTATTTTTAAAATGAGTAATAACTCTTGAATTAAAAAGAATTGAATAGCTATCATTTAGGAACTGAAATCAAGTTCCTCCTAATATTTAGAACATATAAATAGTCTTTTAAAATTAAAACATTTTCATTATTCAAATCTAAACTATAATCTCCTACAGCCACTGCATCCACCCTTGCATCTGTCCCCAAATGTAGGTATAGGGTTCCCTCACTTAGTCTTTTGGTCTCCCAAAATCCCTACAGTATATTGCAAACATGAGGTGTGGCACTAGAATCCACACACCATGAATCATAAGGACCAACTAACAAATTGGATTCAATTGTGACAAGAGATTCATTAGTACCTTCCATTTTCTTAACTTTTAGATAAACTAAATAGGAGCGACAGTTTCTTTTCTAGTGTCTACCCTTTCCACAGTGGAAATAATTTCCTTTGCCTTGTTCTTCTTTCCATTACTAACAGTCTTACCACCATTTCTGGGAGTATTCATTTGCCCTTTGAGAGAAAACTTTATTTTCTTCTTTTGATTATTGCCTCTCGGCTTTAACCAGGAAGTATTCTTATTCTCAACTATGAAGGCATTGGATTTTTTACTCTTGATGAGTTCCTTAACTCCTTGTAGGTTTTTCATCGGTTTCGTTAAGTAAATATTCAAATTGTTCATATTATAATTCAACACATATTGATTGAATGATTTCGGCAATGAGCTGAGGATCAAATCAATTTGAGATTGGGCATCCATTTCGCCCCCAAGAATCTCCAATTCATTTATGAAACCCATCATCTTAATGACATGGTCTTTGACTGGAGTTCCTTCAACCATCTTAGTACTCAATAAGCCCTTCATAGCCATTTGTATTGTAGCTCTATTATGCTCTCCAAACATCTTAGTTACATTAACCAAAATATCTATGGTGGTAGGGAAATTTCGGTGTTGATACTGCAAGACATTAGATATGGATGCTTGCATGTAGCACTTAGTCATCTCATCAACCCCATGCCATTTTTCATTTGTATCACAATCCTGTTGAGTAGAAGTTGCACCAGGAAACTCAAGAGGATTAGTGGTAAGAGCATGCTTATAATTCTCAGTTATGAACACTACGGGTAGATTTCTTTTCCAGTCTATGAAATTCTATAATACCCCACACCATAACACACATATTACTGTACACATGTCATAGTTATAATGTTAACACGTCACATACGTTATGTAGACACATAGAATCACTTAAATGCACATATGTTGATCTAAATGTTGGCACAACTATAGAAAGGCACCAACGAAAATGTAGAAAGAATTTGAGAGTGAAACATATACCTTTGGATAGGCATGGAAGTCTTACGCAAAAAACGGCAAGTGAACTAGACACCAAACAAAAAATTAAAAGGCAATTTACTATGCAAGAGAAAAAAAAGGGTCAAGGACATGACAATTTCTGAAGTTGTTCCAGACGAATGACACAACTTCATAAGTCAATTTGTATCAATCCCATAGGAATCACCCAACAAATAATATTTACTTGGAAAGATCTATGAGTCTAATTTTCAATGCGATAAACGGTGAGTGAATTAAAGTTTTCTAGAAGAAGTTATGACAATTTTCCCAAAAAGTGTTTATGTCATCTAGTATGGTATAAATTAGTAGATTTTATGGTAACTTTAAAACTACACCAATAAAAATTTAGCACGAATTAAAGAGAAAACTATATATGTTTGGAAAGCTCTTGAAATCTAGTTTCCAACAAAAAAATGGTAAGTGAATCCAAGTTTTATAGAAAAAGTTATGATCGTTTTTCCATCGGGTGTTTGTGTTGAAAAAATTCTGGCGGGATGACATCATCAAAGTGGAAAATTCCATACAACTACGATTTTTACAAAATTTTAAGGACTTTTTCACTAAAGACCTACATAAACACGAAATTAGGGATTAGGGTTGTTATTTAGGCCTATAAAACATAGAGATTTATAAGAAATATGATCTTTTGAAGAACATTACAAATTTTAGGATTTTAAAGATAGAGCAAGAGAAAAAACTAGATTTTGCAAGAGATTTTGGGATTTTTTGAAAAAGAACTTGAAGCTTTGATTTAGTTTCGTTTTTTAACCAAAATGTAAATAAATAAGAAC
>JAOXJP010065702.1:27236-45144 GCA_025762735.1 Platanus orientalis | reverse complement strand
CCTCCTAGAGTCCAGTTTGTTTTCCCTAACCAGGGTTACCTAAGGTCTTGATGCCTAAGTGCTGCTTTGACGTTCTTTCATTCCATTAAATGACCCGAGTCAAAATTTAGGTGCCAGACACCAACAGTATCTCTTTAAAATGAAAAGTTGTGTAAAAGGAAGAAAATGGTATGATAGGTCACTCTTTCAACTCTATTAAAAGAGGTCTTGGTCCCTATTCTCACTACGTTAATTATAACAAGTCATACTATCATCAGGTTACAAAAGAGTAGTAGAGAATAGAAAAGAAATACAATCACAATGCTTTCAAGAAATTCCAATGACCAGTATGCTTTATTTTAATTTTCCATGCATATTTTGTTTTGAAAAGCATGATTATGTTATTGTTTTAGACATGTAAATCTATGACCACACATACTGTCAAAGGATTAGAACTCCAAAAGATCACCCTTAGTTCCTTGAGGAAAGAGGCCCAAATGTCCTATCTAGTTGTAAGCCGTTCACCCTTAGTTCCTAGAGAAAAGAAGCCCAAATGTCCTATCTAGTCGTAAGCCTTTCTGCAGTGCCAGCTTTGATTTAATCTGTTTGATCTCTATGTAGCTTGTCAATGGTGGAAATTTTGAAAAACTTGGTTTTCGATCACCCTGTTAAAGTAAGAGCACCGGTGAATTCTATTTCAATGAAAACTATTCTCGAGGTAGGAGTTCATCTAGGCAAGTTTGAAGGACACTCTTCATGGATGTGATACAAAAGAATAGAGTGGAGTTTGCAAATTTTTAGCGGAGGTCCAAAAAATTTGGACGTGGACAATACTTGAGTCCGGTTGTACTGCTTAAGTCAGAGCATTACAGTGCATAGCCCTCTTACAAACATGAAAAGCATGTGATTAGAGTAAAGGGTGGGTCCAAGATTGTTCCACAAGGGAATCATGTAGTATCTCTGAGCCTGAAAATGAGAACGGAAGAGTAGTGCTCAGGAAAAAGTTCGGTTGGTTGTACATAGGGCTGTCAATGAGCCGACCTAGTTTGGCTTGGCTTGTCATGAACTGAGCTTGAGCCACCATATGAGCTCGTTTAGCTAAGTGAGCTGAGCCGAGCTTCACCAAACTTAGCTCGCTAAAAACTCGGCTCGTTAATGCTCATAATTTTTATATATTTAATCAAATATATTTATACAGAAATAGAAGTGTTGTAATTTATAATTAAAAAAATGTTGCATTTATTTGAGTCATTTATTTATTCTAAATCACTAAAAAAAAGTAATTTATATTTAATAAAGCATGATGTTACACAACTCGAAACGTTTCAACAAAATTTTTTTTATGTCAAAACAGTACAAGTCTTTTCCAAACTATTTCACAGAGAACAAACCTTCATTTCTCTCTTTAAAATATTAAAAGAAAACTTTCTTTTTATTTATGTTATGTGCAATATGTGCTATTCAGTGACATGACATAGACTATTTACTGAAAAATGAAAAATGGTGTGCTTTGAATTGAGTGTTTTTTTTTAAATAAATACTTTATAAATTGAGAATAATTATTACACACTACATGACAGGCTGTGATTGGTCACACATTTGATCCGAACCAAGCCTGAGCTGAGCTCAGTCCTTAGGACCATGACAAGTCTGAACCAAGCCTGAGCTTAAAGTACATGAGCATTAGGAAAGAATTGGCACTGGTCTTCTATAGCCATGATCCTGTCTAAAATGCTTGCTTAAATATGTGCCGATTTCACTATTGAACCAGGGAGCAGATCGTCTACTGGTGAATCAGTAGGAAATTCCTACTGATTTAACAACACAGCAACACGTTGTGTTGTTACCTATAAAAAAATAAAAATACATACAATTACCAGTTTGCTAAATTGGTAAAGTCTAGGTGTTGTACCACAGGCTTGAGTTCAAAACCCATCTTCACCTATAAATTACCTATAAAAAAAAAAAAAAAAACACAGTTATATGTATCTGGTTTTTTGTTATATTGCTCATGAATTTTTTTTTTCTTTTTTTCGTTTGTTATTTTCCCTACAAATATGTGTCATGATGTAGTTAAACTCAACAGGAAGTTCCTGCAGATTCACCAGTAGCCTATCCTTTCCCATTGAGCCATGTTTTTGCTACACAAACTTGGCAAAACACATCCTACTAAACCTGATTTACCAGGGTGCATGGGAGAGGCAGGGAGTCCTCGTGCCCCGAGGACTTGGTCAGGTGTTCTTAAGAGGCTGGGATAACTCGGTAAAAAACAAAAAATAAATAAAAAGAAAACACACACAGAGATCATGGAATTTAGTAATTTAACTCTGATTGGCCTAATGACCGGCATGTTTTGCGCCTCTACAAGTAGGTCATCCATATAACTGTGAGAACAACAAATTGTCCTTGAAATCTATCCGCATAGAATGCTCAAATTTCCATATATTAATAAAATCGCATTCTCAATAGGATTTTGATTAAACAAAGGACCTCCCACATGAGGGGCTGTATTTATCATTGGATTTGAATCCATTTAACACTCATAGACCACCTTGTGTTCACATGAGTACCTTTTGACATCGATCTGATATAAAATGTGATTCTTTGCGTGAGGATCCCCTCTTTGAATTGTGACTTTTCCAATAAGAAAAATAAAAATAAGAATATGAAAAACCTAGAGATTTCCTTGCATGAGGGATATGGAAAGCACATAGAGATTTAATTATTTTCCCTTTCTCTATATGCATCTTCCAATGCAATGAAAAACCTAAAACACTATTAACCCTCCACTGGGAAGTGATTGACTTTAACATCTTGGAGAGCTACAAGCTTTGCTCGCCCACCATATTCTTCTGGCAAGATATCATCTCCAATTTCCTTTATGAAATTCTTTCGCTCATCTTCATTGTTAACAATCACAACCTGCATTCATTATCACAAAGTCACCAATAATACAAAAAACAACGCAACATAGCCTTATCTACATAAAGTCAGTATGCAAATCATGTTCCAGATTTCTACTCTATTTAGGGTCATCTATTCCGTTAATCATAAGCATTCATATATTTCTTTATTACTTCATCCCAACTCATTTTTGGCCTTCCCATTCTCCTTTCAACACCTTCAACCTACATAATATCACCCATCCTCATGGCCAATTTCCCTTATCTTATCACCTAATAGTGGTACACATAAGTTCCCACAATTGCATTTAATTCTAAATCTATCCTTTCTAGTTTTGCCACTCATCCATCTCAACTAATTATAAAATTTAACGATAGAAAATTTATAAGAGGCCTAAAAATGATTATGCATCTTTACACATTGCACTCTCACAATCAGTTAAGGCAATTTAATTGTTGGCCTATCCCTTGCTTGAAGCTTTCGTCCTTGCCTTTTCTTTAGTCAAATTTCCTGATCTTGTCTGTATCATCAAACCCAACACAATTTGGGTTCCAAAATAATGGACCCAAACCTAATTGGGTTTAGATACTTCAGGTAATTAGGTATACAATGACATCCACATCATCAATCAGTGTCCATTAATCTTAGACGTGGGTTGCTAATCATCTATCTAGACAGTTATGATTAACAAATTATTAGATGGTTATAATCATATGAAAATATGTTTGAGTAGTAACATCCTATAGGTAGGTCATTAATCGGCCATCAAGATCATTGTCCTTGTGCTAGTTTAGTAAGGCCTATGGAAAAATTGAGTGTATAAATGACCTAATTTAGGAGTTCATCCTGTTTATTTTTACAGAAAACACATACCTTTTCTAGTGTTGCTTTCTCAAGGAAGTGAGAAATCATTCTCCAAACACTCACAAAAAACCACGGCATACTTACGATATACAATTTTGCCAAGCGTTCCGGATAGTAAGCCTGCATGAAGCAAGAAAACATAAAGATGTAAAGATGTTACTGCTGTGTAGTTCTTTAAGAATTTATGCAGTTGGAGGTCTTACACAAACGAAAGATTCGGATGAAACTTGTTTATTGGAGTAAAATATTGATAGTGATTTAGTTCATGTATGAGAAGGGGTAAGCTATATTGGAATGTTGAGAGAGAGAGAGAAATTATTGGAAATGGGAGCAGGTTTGAAAAAGAATTTCTGTGTCTAGGACTAGGCTAACGCCTTCTTTTCACTATATAATAAACAAGTATTGCAAAACCCTCTTCACCTATAATTACCTATCAAAAAAAAAAAAAAAAAGTACTGCAATTTTCGGGTAAACTGTTAGATCAAGAAGTGCTACTTACATCAATCAATTAACATGGCGACAGCCATGTGAAGAAACACTTTTGTTCCTCCATTAGACAATTGATAAATTTCATCATGAACATGTTAATCGATTTTCTGGCTAGATTAATGTTAAAAGATAATAATGGTTTCCACTAATTTTTTTCTGAAGTAAAAAAGACCTATCTGACTTTATGCGTATAGTATCTTCAAACAGTCATTTATATAGACACAAGGTTGTTAAACATAATTACCGTAGAAATTTACATTGATCAACCAAGGTACTATACATTTGTCTATCCGAAAAATAAAAAAAATAAAAACCAAATTAGAAAGATTACTTTATTATTTAATCCAATAATGACACAAGGTTGTTGAACATTTGTTATCATGTTTACTCCATGAAGACTAACCACAAATATCCAATGATTAGAATTAATCTCATTATAACAACACCAGAAAAAAAAAAAATGAAAGTCCATGTTCAATCCATGGAAACATGCATCTAGTCCAAAAAAAGTACCACTAGGTTTTATTTTTGTTTCAATAGATGTATTTGAAATTTGATCTTGATGGTGTACGGTGGCCATAATTTTTTTTAATCAAAGCATCATTGCTACCTTGCTTGATGACATGCTATCTATTAGCATCGTAACCCTCTTGATGCGAGTTTATTGGGATGCAATAATAAACGTGGAATAAGCAAACAAATACAGAATAAACCATAACATAAAGATTTGCATGAAAAACCCTAAGACTACGAAAAAATCATAAAGTCACATAGAAACAATTTCACTATAATGGAAGATTACAAGCTTTCTCTCTCACCCTCTCTCTCTTACCTTAATATAGCCCAAAACCCTAAGATAAAACCCTTTCTCTAACCTCTTCTCTCATAGCCTAAGGAAGAAACTATTCTATCACCTTAAAGCAACCCTTCAACAAGAAAACCCTAGAATAACCATTTTCACTCAATTACAAACATTTGCTTTCAACCCTAGACATCTATAGAGACCTTATATAGAACCTAGAAGTCGTGCAATAGAGAAATCCCATTCTTTTATACATCTTCTAATCAATTTGCACTAATTTTCCGCCGTCGGATAGATCTGTTTAAATCAGATCAATCTAGGCTGCTCAGATCGATATGTTATGAGTGTTGGATTGATCCAGCACCTCTTGGGGGTTTTTTTTTTGCACACCTGAATCGCCAAATCAATCCAACTCTTGGAATATCTATCCGGTCTCTTCTTCCTAGGCTTCTTTTTGCTTGCATTAATCTTTGTACCCAACATTCTCCTACTTAGAGACTGGTGGTCTTCCTTGGTGACTTACTCCTGCAACTGTGATGAAATAGCTTTCATTCTATAATCTTATGCAACTCTCATTTATCTTTAAACATACTCCCAATCTTGATCTCTTTTAGATCCTCCCACTAGACATAAAAACACCTTCAACAATTTCCAACTTGACTTTAACACCAACCCTTTGAAAACTTTTTGTTGAACTTAGCCTTTACTTGTATATTTGTCAAGACAATAACCATGCGACATGTGCATTCCCACTTCACCTTGGCTTTCAATCTCAGACCCACCTTGGAGATAACCTACACTTGTCCTCTTTTTTGTGAACTTTGTGTCATGTCCTTGAAACACACATTCACCATAACTTGATACCACTTATTATTATTATACAAGTTGTTGCATACCTTGTCTACAAACACTGCAAACTTTTGTTGTGGCCTTGATGAAACACTACTACACACATCATCAAGTCAATTCGGTCATGCACCCTCCGACTCAATCATGGTTAAAACATATGTGTAGTTGCACTCGAGTCAAATCAGCTAATTAACCTCAAAGAGGGACATCAATCTATCCTCTTTAATCACAAAAACTCCTTCACCATCGTTTGTCACCTAGAAACCTACACCACCTCTCTCTACTCCATCCATGAAAGAGACCTTAAAGCGTTGGTTGCTTCATGCACTCTGTTTCTGGCTATCCATTGAGATCAGAGGAATACTAGTTACCATGTTCTCACTCAGATGATACAAACCATCTTGACACCTTTTTCCTTTCATCAAGACCAAATAGTCTCGTGTGATATTCGTGGCTCCATCTATAGTTGAATACCTATACCCCATGATGTCCAAAAAAGACTAGTGATATCAAATTCTTCTGCATCTTTGAGGTATACATCACACCACCCAAAGTACGAACCACTCCATCAAACATTTTGATCTTCACTATTCTAACACTCATGATGTCACACCTAGACCCATCACCAAGAGACACAAAATTGGTCTTCTTTTCTTAGAACTCATCAAAATATTCTCTTTTACAGTATATGTGAATAAGACAACATGAATCCATTCATCTTGAGAAATAATGTCCATAACTTTGGAGACTATGAGAGCATCTCCAAGATATTCTTCATGTTCCTTTTTATTGTGTACTACAACCGCCTCAACACCACCACTAGGACTATCACCCTTGCTCATGTTATCGTGTTCCAAACAACCCCTCTTTATGAGGCCAAATTCCTTACAATAGAAACATTGCACCCCGCCTTTTCCTCTATACTTGCATCTAGCACCTCCAAATCCTCACACCGATAACTTTCCTCTTTTATCCATGTTCAAGGCACTCCCACTCATCGATAAATCTCATTAGGATTTCTTGTGAATCTCCTCACTGAGTAACACACTTACTAAATCATCAAACTTGAGCATACTTAAACCCAAGGAATCACTCAAGGCCATCACCAAACCATACTAACTCTCTAACAAAGATGACAA
The DNA here is from genome assembly GCA_025762735.1 of Platanus orientalis. Lineage (NCBI taxonomy): Eukaryota > Viridiplantae > Streptophyta > Magnoliopsida > Proteales > Platanaceae > Platanus > Platanus orientalis. The sequence goes on along the minus strand of JAOXJP010065702.1, from coordinate 38,118 downwards.
AAACACCAAAGCCTTAACTTCATCTTCAAAGTTGATGCATACTGAAGATAATTGGCTAGTATTAAACTTATTAAGATGTTTAGCTATACCTTCGCCTTCACCCATTTTCATGTTGAACAACCTCTTTATAAAAAAAACACCTTGTTGGATGTTGATGGATTCTCATACATCCGAGACAAGGCATCTAGGAGATCTTTCGTGTTTTTATCCTTGAAAATATTAAAAGCAACCGAGGAAGATAGAGAGAGATGGATCATACCTAGGGCTCTTATGTTAAGTACCTCTCAGTCAGATTCTAAAATCACCGCAAGCTTTTTCTCTTTTTCTCTAAGTGGCTGATAGAGATTTTTTTGATAAAGTACACCCTTTATCTGCATCTTCCAGTATGCAAAATTCTTGCTATCAAGGTGGAATTTTCTCATGTTGCTCCCATTGCCCCACTCAAATCAAGAACTCCTTCAAATCACAAACATTGGCTTCTTACAAACTAATAACCATGAATCTGGAACTATCTCTTTCCTTCTCATGATCAACAAGGAACATGGCTTCCTTCCGAACCTTGCTTTGATACCACTTGTTATGATTATAACCCTCTTGATGCAAGTTTGTTGGGATGCAATAATAAACACAAAATAAACAAGAAAACACCTTAGAAACCACAACACAATGATCTACATGGAAAACCCCAAGAATGGGAAAAAACCATGGAGCCACAAAAAACAAATTTCACTATAATGAAAGATTACAAGTTTTCTCATTCACCATCTTTCTCTCACTCTAACATAGCCCAAAACCCTAAGATAAAACCCTTTCTATAACATCTTCTCTCACAACCTAAGGAAGAAACTGTTATCTCACCTTGAAGTAACCCTTAAATAAGAAAACCCTAGAGAAACCCTTTTCACTTACTTACAAACATTTTCTTTCAACCCTAAATGTCTATAGAGACCTTATATAGAACCTAGAAGTTGTGCAAGAGAGAAATCTCACTCTTTTACACACCTTCTAAATCAGTTCGCACTAATTTTCCACCATTAGATCGACCCACCAAAATCGGATCAATCCAACTTGCTTGGATCAATCTGCCAAGAGTGCTGAATCAATTCGGCACCTCTCTGGAGTCATTTTCCTATAAATCTGAATTACCAGATCAATCCGCTGAGAGTCGAATCATTCTAGTTTCTTCTTCCTTGGCTTCTTCTTCCTTGCATCAATCTTCATACTCAACACTGTCATCTTTGGTTTTTCATCTTAAATTGCTTCAACAATTCAGAAACTTTGTTAAAAGATAAATGAGAGGAGTAAAGAGATAAATAAAGACACAAAGAAATATATTTTTATCATTTGAAGAGAAATTTTGATTGTAGATAAGGAATAAAAGATAACTAACTCATGATCTAGAAGAAGAAAATTGGTTCCTAAGGGGGCGGCCCACCACAAACTTGTGCTGCACATATGGGTGCCTCTTTAAAACTCTTGTAAGAAATGTATGCATGTAATTAAAGATGATACATTTGTTATATTATAGTAGACACTTATTTTGTTACAATAAAATTAAGTCTGCTAGGATTTTTTTGGTTGTATAGATATCATTTAGGAAACTTGACATGGTTGAGAATATCTTGAAAGTGTTCATTTTTATTGGTTAGTTGAAAGTGTTCATTTGTATTGGTTAGTTAAGATATGGTTTGTTAGTCTAGGAGCTTAAGAGAGATCTCAAGTGATTTTATTAGGGTGTAAGGGATTTTGAGCTTTGGTAAATAATTGTCTTGTTTAGGTTCCTTTATAAGAAGTAATTAAAGGGTATTTTATTGTATAAAAAAAATAAAAAATTCCTTGTTTTTTTTTAAATAGTAGTATGACACACATACATTACATATATAAATAAAACAGTCAAGATCAGAAAAATACATTGCAAGAAGTTAATAAAATTTATTTGTGAGTGTGTGCGTGTAGGGCCTAATCTAAAACTCAAATGCTCTACTGCAGAGCTATAGGTAATCCAGAGGACTATAACATTACACATTTTGGCATTTAAAGTTTATTCTTAGGTTCATGGATAGAATTATATGTGGGGAGAGATGCCAAATCTAAAGAGTTGGTGAACCGTTAAGAGTGACATGAGTGGATTGTGAGATTAAAAGCTAATGTTTTTTTACAACAAGAACTTTAAATAACAAATAACAAGAAAAGTTGTTTCTCTTTCTGTTTTTATTGCAAATAATAAATTATTTTCCTTTTCTATGATACCATAATATTTGTCATCTTATATGCTTTACATTATGTGATAATTATTTTTATGAAAGTATGATCTATACCATATTTTCTTTACTTTGCTTATGGATTAAAAAAAATGGTCACTTGCAATCAGAATTTTACAACATGAAATATCTAATTGAGAAAATAGGTTACTTCATAAAAATTCTGCTGGAGTTTGAAATATTCATTATTTGGACAAGATGGCATTCAAATGCTGTTGTGGAGAGTGATGGACCGAAAGGAAAAATGTGTTATAATGGGACTATTTCTAGAAAATATTCTTTTATCTGTACCATAGTTTGCAAGGAAGACTGTCTAGAAAATAATGGGACAAGGAATTTACCTGTAAAAACTGAAATCCAGTAATTAAAGCATGTGCATCAATGTTCTTAAATGAAATTTGTTGCAGATCAAGAATGCCAATCAACTTCTCACTTCCAGCTTCTTTTTCCTTGAAACCACTGAAATGAGAATAGAGAAACATCAACATGAGTACCTCTGTTCTCAAAGAAAGCATGAAGCACTTCACAATAAGACTATATAGATTGAATAACTACAATAAAATAACATAAAATAAAAAGGATGAAGAAAAGTAGATTTAATCTATGTTTATTTATGAGGTGAAAAGGAAGAAGGATTAAAAAATAAATTGCTAAGAAAAGTCATGAGAAATTACATTAGTGAAGATTAAAGCATAGCCGAAGCACTCGAGTTGTTGGTTATCAAGAGAATGGGCCGAAAAAAAAAAATCTCTCTCCACTTATTCTAAGAGAGGAGAGGAAGATACATTAGATCAAATGGAACTACTTAGTAGATTGGGCTTTTTGGTATATTCATTTTTCAACTTAGACCTTTTTGCCTAGCAAGCATGGAGACTACTAAATAACCCGGGCTCTCTTTGAGTTTGGTTGGCAAAGGCTAATTTTTCCCAAATGTTTCTCTTTTAGGGGCAAAATGCCTTTTAGACCTATTAGAGTGGAGTTTGATGTAATACGAAGGCAAGAAGAACCAAAGAAGTGATTTCTAGCGGTGCTGGATCGATCTGGGCACATCGAGTGATGCAAACGATAGAAAATCAAAAACTAGAGAGTTATTAGTTTGATCCTAGATTGATCCCATATGGAGTCAAGGCACCCAGTTTAATCTCAGATTAAGCTAGTATTGAGCTGACAGGATGAAACGAAAATAAAAACTTCTGTTAAGAGCTTAAAAGCTTAGGTTTCATGGTGGAATCAACTTATATGATTTGTATAAGGTTTCTTAGATCGTCTAGGGTTATTGAGAGGTCATTCAAGGGTTTGCAAAGGTTTTTACAAGGTTTGAGAGAGTGGTGAAAGGCTATAGAAGAATTTCTCTTTAAGTTTTCTCAAGGTTCTCTTGGTTGAGAGAGATGAGAAGGGGAAAGAGAAAGGGGTTTCTCAAGCGTTGTGGGTTGTGATAGTGTGTGTGAGAGAGAGGAGCTTATACCTTTCTATTCTTCCATTATAGTGAAAGATTTTTATATGGCTCCATGGTTTTTCCCCGGTCTTGGCTTTTTCATGTAAATCATTGTGTTTTGGTTTCTTATGTGTTTTCTTATTTATTTTCATATTTATTACATCCTAAGGAACTCACATAAAGAGATGGTTACGATCCTAACAAGAAGTATCAGAGCCAAGTTCATCACTCAGAATGAAAGAGGTGGTTCGGTAAGAAGCCAAGGTTTACTATTTTAGAGGATTTCTTTATTCGAGTGGGAGCAATGGAAATAACATGAGAAGAATCCATAAGGTTTTCTATTGAGAAGTTCTATAGCAAGAATTTTACATATTGGAAGATGGAGATAAAGCATGTATTCTATAAAAAAAAATCTATATCAGCCGCTTAGAGGAAAAGCGAAGAGGCCAAAAACGATGTCAGAATCAGATTGGTAGGTTCTTGACAAAAGAGCCCTAAGTATGATTCGTCTCTCTATTGTCATCGGCTATTTTCAATGAGTCCAAGGAGAAAACCATGGAAGATCTCATGACTGTTTTGTATCAAATGTATGAGAAACCATCAACATCCAGCAAGGTGGTTTTATGGATAATTTTTTCAACAAGAATATGGGTGAGGGAAGAGGTGTGGATGAACATTTGAATGATTTCAACATGGTTACTAGCCAGTTATCTTCGGAAGGTATCAACTTTGAGGATGAAGTTAGGGCCTTAGTGTGGTTGTATTCTTTACTAGAGAGCTGGGATGGTTTGGTGATGGCCTTAAATAATTCGTCGGGTTTAGTTATGCTCAAGTTTGATGATTAGGTGAGCATTTTACTTAGTGAGGAGATTCGAAGATAGTCACCAGGAGATTCATCAATGAGTGAGAATATTTTGAACATGAATGCAAGAGGAATGTCATCGGTGTAGAGATCTAGAGGTTCTAGATTCAAGTCTAGAGAAAAAGGCAGTATACAATGTTTATAATGCAAGAATTTTGGCCACATAAAAACGGATTGTCCAAAATGTGTTAACAGGAACAAGGGAGATAATCTTAGTGGTGGTTTTGCAATGATTGCGATGTAAAAGGAAGAGGAACAGCAGGAATATCTTAGAGATGCTCTCATAGTCTCTAAAGATATAGACACTTTCTTATGATGAGTGGATATTAGATTTAGGTTGTCATGTTCATATATGCTTTACGAGAATATTTTGATGAGTTCTAAGAATAAAAGACCAGTTTTGTGTCTTTTGGTGATGGGTCCAGATGTAACATCACGGGTGTTGAAATGGTGAATATCAAGATGTTTGGTGGAGTGGTTCGTACTTTGGGTAGTGTGATGTATGTCCCAAAGATGCTGAGGAATCTGATATTATTAGGCCATTTAGACTCCATGGGTTGTAGGTATTCAGCCACAGGTAGAGCCATGAAAATCACACAATGTTATTTGATCCTAATGAAGGGAAAAATAGGTGTCAAGATGGATTATATTGTTTGAGTGGGAGTACAGTAAGAAGTGGCATTCTTTTGATCTCAATGGGTAGCCAAAATGGAGTGCGTGGAAAAATAGTGATGGTGTAGGGTCTCCTTTGCGGATGTAGCAAAGAGAGGTGATGAAAATTTTCAAGTGACAAATGATGGTGAAGAGGTTCCTATGATTGAAGAGGACAAATTGAGGTCCCTCTCTAGAGTTAATTAATTGAGTGGACTTGGAGGTAGCTACATATATGGTTTGGTCATAATCGAGTCAGATGGTGCAGGACCAAATTGACTTGATGGTGTGTTTAGCAGTGATACTGAAGGCCACATAAAATAACTAGTGATTGTTTATGCTATTTATAGATAGGATTCACAGCAAAGGCTTGCGGTGTTTTATAGATAAGGTATGCAACAATTGGTATCATAATAACAAGTGGAATCAAGTTGTGGTGGAGGTGCGTTTCAAGTACATGACGTCGTGTTCACAAAAGGAGGACAAGTGCAAGTAATTCTCTAAGGTCGGTTACAGGGTGAGAGCCAAAGGTGGAGTGTGGTGCACATGTCAAAGATTGGTGTCTTGTCAAACATGTAATTAAAGGCAAGGTTCAGTAGGAAGTCTTTAAGGGGCTAAGCTTAAAGCCAGGTTGGAGATTGTTGAGGGTGTTTTTATATCTAGTAGAAGGATCTAAAAGAAATCAATACTAGGGGTATGATCGAAGACAAAAATAAGAGTTATAAATGGTCACAGAATGGAAGAGGTCTCATCATAGGTATAAATGCTAGACAACGGGAAAAGAACATCAGTCTCCAAGTGAGAGATTGTTGGAGTGGAGTTATATGTAAGCTAAAGGCAAGAGAAACCAAAAGAGTGAGTTCCAACACTCTTGAATCGATCTAGGCACATCGGGTGATGCAGACTAAAAAAACCAGAAACTAGAGAGTTTCTAGTTTAATCTTAGATGGAGTTGAGGCACCTAGTTCAAGCCTGGATTGAGTCAGGATCAAACTAACGAGTTTAAACAAAAAATAGAAACTTTCATGGAGAGCTTGGAAACTTAGGTTTTATGGTGGGATCAACTTCTATAATCTATATAAGGTTTCTTAGGTTGTCTAGGGTTATTGAGAGGCCACTCCAGGGTTTGCAAAGGTTTCTACAAGGTTTGAGAGAGTGGTGAAAGGCTTGGAAAGGATTTCTCTTTGGGTTTTCTCAAGGTTCTCTTAGTTGAGAGAGAGTGTGAGAAAGAGAAAGAGAAAGGGGTTTCTCAAGGATTGTGGGTTGTGATAGTGTGTGTATGAGAGAGGAAAGCTTGTAGCTTTGTATTCTTCTATTATAGTGAAAGGTTTTATGTGGCTTCGTGATTTTTCCCTGGTCTTGGGGTTTTCCATGTAAATCATTGTATTATGGTTTCTTGTGTATATGCTTGTTTATTACATCCCAAGGAACTCACATCAAGAGAGGGCTATAATCATAATAGTTGCAAACATCACTTCAAGTGTTTGTTACGACTATTCCTTGCACTACTCCCAATCAAGGTGTTGTTTAACTTAGATGTTATTCCTCATGCCATGTACCATTGCTCAATCCAAGCTCTCTTTGATCTCTACATTATACTCTTAGTGCAAGCACTTTCTAGTCTTAATGCTATTCTTAGTCCTCACACCATTGTCGATGTGGATGTTATCTAACCTAGATATACTTTTGGTGCCACACATTGGCATACAACTCCAACTCAACGGGTGTCTATGGTGTGTTGGCTCCAACACTAACTTCATGCCACATGCTTACCTTTACAATCTAGGGGGAACATGCAAGTATAGTAGCACAAGAATTGAGCATTGTCATAAAAGGTGTGTGATAAGTACTGAAAATTACATTTTTATCCTATTTTCAACATGCATTATTGTATATCTTTCATGTTTATTTCTATATTTTATGTAAAGTTTGTAATTTTTCTTATAGGAACTCAATAAAAGCCCAATTGGAGATTAAAGCCCATTAGCCAAAGCTTACCCATGTAGATAAAGTAAAAAGTGAGAGAGATCAACACTAACCAATCTAATCAAGTGAAGATGAAGCACCTAAGAGAGTTCAAGGATCTAGATTAAAAGAAAAGGATAATTGGAGATTGGGTCAACTTAAACATGGGGTTAATAAAGTTAAAAACATATGGGTCAGCTTTGGGAGAATATTTTCACTCCAAGCTAAAACTAGAAAAAATGTTGTAAATGAAGTTTTGAGTCATGCTCGGTATTTTGACCATAGCTTTTGATTCAAAATTTGGATTCAGGCAAGGCTGGTGGGGTTGGAAAGAAGATTTAATTCTCTACAAATTTGTATTATGATTGTTTTCTAGTTTGGATGATTTCAGGGTTAAAATTGAAGGCAAGATCGAGAAAATTTGAAAGGACGAGAATGCTGAAAATTTGGAGATCTTTTGGTCTCTTTCACTTTTCCTCTATAAAGGGGCATGCCTATGCACAAATTCATCACTTCTTCTCCTCTCTTCTCTTAATTTTTAGGGTTTTAGTCTTTTTCTTTCATGGCTTGTATTGAGAAGATGTTTGGCTAAAGGTTCGGCTAAGGTTAGAGGAGAAGTTTGATACTTTATAATGTAATTTTGGGTGGACAAGTAAGTCTTGATGCAATTTTTTTGTTTTAGTTGAACGATCTAAGTCTATTATTTTTTTCTTTAATGTTACAAGTCTATACATTTTCTTTATTCAATGTGATTTTCAAATACATTGAATGCTTAAAAAATCCCTATGACTTGTGAGCAAGTGCATAACTATTTTGCATTCAATTATGAAATTACCTTCTTATGTAAATCTTTTCTTGAGTTTAACGTTGTGATCTTCTGGTTAGATAGAATCATCATTTAATTCTAACTGTGATAAATTGATCCAAACCACATCATAAAGTACTAAAGGGACCCTTGAAACCTTAATGTTTTTTTATTGTTTATTTTATAACATTTAATTATGTTCTATACTACGGTGTGGAAAACCATTGATTTCTTTTCCTTCTTCTCATTTTTCTTTCATCTGTAAGACTTTTGTTAAGATTTAGCTGCTTTTCCTTTACCTTAAAAAATCCCAAACAAAGACAAAATGTCTTCTTTGCAATGACAATTCTATTTATTCTAAGCTTTATTTATTGCTAAAAAGCCTTTTCTTATCAAGGGCCTTCTAAAAGAACTAGTTGTTCAAGGCCTAACCCTAGGGTATTATATGGTTCTTGTACCATTTATTTCTTCTAGACATTGAGATTTCAGGCTTAGAACACTTGGCTCCTAACCCACACAAAGGTTATCCCAAGCCTATCAAAGAGTCGTGACTTAGGACACTTTGAGCCCATCCTACTAGAGGGTCTTCTCTTAGGGACACTGGATACCATGTTTCCACAAATCTCCTTGCCTTGGGATCTTGTAACAATCATTCAAAATCCTATAACCCCAAGAACATGAGATGATAGAAGATATCATTACTAACAAAGCGAATAATCTCTACCTCTTAGGTTGCCTCTTGTCTAAGTCTAAAAGATCCCTAAACACAACAAGGGCATTTAAGGCAATATATGAATCTTAGAATCCATTTTGTGGCCTGAATATCCATAACATTGGCTAAGATTGAGCTTTTACAAATGATATCCTTTTTTCACTTTCTTTTTTCATGCTCTTGAACTAAAAAAAAACATTTATTAAAAGATTCCATGGGTTTATAATGAAGAAGTGAACTTATAGTTTCTATCGAAGAATATTCTTTAACTTTTTAGTATTTTGGATATGAACAGGGGCCTTGCCATCAAATGCATGACAATGAAAATCAGCAACAAGCTTGGAGCAATGGCATGAATACACATTGAGAAACAAAGACAACCATATCTGTTGGTGTAGAACCTAATATGCGAGGAAGAAAACGTAGGTGAGTAACTCAGTGATAGTTCGGACCTGTTTGAAGGGCTATGAACCGGTCCAAGGGGGCTCAGATCGATCTACACAAAAAGGGCGGATTGATCGAGTGAGGCTTAGGTATGCACAAGAATGAATCCAATAGCACACTAGATCGATCTAACAAAAAAGACAGATCAATCTAATGATTTGGATCAAGTCGCACGTTTTCTACAAATCGATCCGACGGTGATTTTGGCAAAAAAAAAATTAGAAAGTCCTTAGGAGAGTGGGACTCTTCTCAAGATCGACCTCTATGATGTATTTATGCATTTTATTGTTGTCTATGGTTTGGATAAGAAAGAAGAGAATGAGAAAATTTGTGGTTTGTGAGAGATTAAGAGAGAACCCTTGTATTCTTCTAAAGTTAGTGAAGCTTTCTCTCCAGCTTTGTGGTTTTTTTCCCAACTCGGAGTTTTTATGTAAATCATGTGTTTTGTGATGTGTTTGTGGTTTGATTGTTATTGTTTTCATCTTATTTGGTTTGATTGGTAGGCTTTTGGCATAACTCCCCAACAACTACTATCACATCTAAGGTTTGGAATGTTAGTTTCAACAAACTAAGGAAGTTAGAGACTTTGTTTTGAGTGGGAACAATGGTGGCACAAGGGGATGAATCCATAAAGTTTGGAATTGATAAGTTCAATGGTACGAACTTTGCACTATGAAAGATGCAGATAGAAGATTTCTTGTACTAGAAAAATCTCTATCAACCTCTTAGAGGAAAAACAAAAAAACACGAGACGATGTCAAACATAGACAGGGAGGTTCTTGATGGGAAGGACCTAGGTACGATCAGACTCTCTTTATCATCATCGGTTGCTTTTAATATTTCCAAAAATAAAATCACTGAAGATCTCATAGCTGCCCTTGTGTGGATGTATGAGAAGCCATCCACATTAAATAAAATATTTTTATTGAAGAGGTTGTTTCACATGAAGATGGTTGAGGGAATAACCATTGTAGAACATCTAAATGAGTTCAACACAATCACAAGTTAAATAAACTCAGTAGGTATCAACTTCCATGAGGTTAGAGCCTTGTTGATCCTATCCTCTTTATCAGAGAGTTGGGATGGCCTAGTTATAGCGCTGAGCAATTCCTCGGGTTCAGGTACCCTGAAGTTTGATGATGTGGTGAATGTAATACTTAGTGAAGAAATCTGCAAAAAAAAAACAAGTGAAGTATCGTCAAGTGAGAGCACACTGAATGTCGAAGGTAGAGGAAGAACTTTTAAAAGAGGGCAAGACCTTGAGAGGTCAAAATCTATCAAGAAATCTAAGTCAGCAAAGCTAAGAATGGAATACTAGAATTATGGGAAGAAACGACACCTTAAAAAGGATTGTTAAGAATAGAAAAAGAAAACCAATGCAACAATAAGGAGAATGAAGCTTCTACAAACATTGTAAATGGCATTGCTGAAGAAGCTTTAATTCTTGCACTTGATGAAAAGTTGAGTCTTGGGTGCTAAATATCGGTGCATCCTTTATGTCATAGGAAATAATGAATGTCTCAAGAATTATGTGCAAGGGGACTATGGCAAAGTCTATTTTAGAGACAACAAGGCCTATAACATAACTGGAAAAGGAGATGTTCAATTAAATATACCTAATGGAGGTATATGGTTATTGAATGGTGTAAAACATATACCAAGTTTGAAGAGAAATTTAAGTTTGAGATATACAACTAATTTTACGGATGACATGTGAAAAATAACCAAAGATGCCTTGGTGATAGCT